>BQNB010063776.1:0-35557 GCA_026074375.1 Tanacetum coccineum | reverse complement strand
AGATACTTTCTCAAAACGACCTTCCATATTATTTCACAACTACCTTTCACTTCTCAAAAGCTCGTCAAAACTCCTAAAATAACTAGTTAATGCTTATTGGGCTTTAAGGCCCAATAAGGGTTCATTAGACTTTTTATGTATCCAAAATACGTTCTAAGCCCAAAACCAAGGCCCAATAGTGTATATCAGCTCAAACCAATAAGTAAATAAGTAATCCGGACCACAATAAGCCATCAATAAGCCTCGGCTTATGGATTGCTTATTGGGCCGTGAGCCCTTATGCTCAAAAATATATATACTATGCTTAAAAATAAGCTAATAAGCTACGTATCGCACTTGGTTACCACCATAAGCTATAATATAAGTCCACGAAAATATGGCATACTAGGATAATAACCAAAAATACCCTTCTTGTATTTCCTAAAGATGTCGTGAGCTAATAAGCTTAAAATAAGCTATTCGAACCAATCAAATAAGCCACAATAAGCTATATGCAAAATAAGCTACATAACAAATATATGATTTTCAACCATCACGATCACAATATCAAAACTAACAAAACCATATATTTTTCCCTTTTTATTTTCGAACCAAACGTACCCTAAACATCTTTTTGTAAACTTTTTGCTTTCGATTTTTAACGATCGGGCCATACAACTAACATCTATGCATCACTAGCAACCTAAAAGTACAAGTTAAAAATAAATTTGAAAGACTTACAAAAATGGTCTTCAAAATAAATTTCAACGCGAAGCAGACAACCCAAACGTTGTTTAAATGACTACCCGGACACTAGAATCAACCCAAAGTATCACCAATCTTCATGTTTTGATCAAAATTTGAAAAATAAAAGTGTATGAGTGTGTGTGTGGGTCGGACGAACAAGAGAGAAGAAAAGAGAGAAGTGTGTGAAGTTGTAAATGAAAAATGTATAAGTTAGGATGCATCTAAATGCATATAAGCCAAGGGGTAGTACTAGGGATGGATCATGTTGCTAAAATAAAGCCACCTTGTCTCCTACAAGGTTCAAAACTGGATGGGGTATCCTAGGAGGGTTCGGGTTTTCGTTTTCGTGTCGGGATCACTTAAGAACTCATAAAACTTGCTCTTAAAATATTTCCCGAAGTTACTTAGCATTTTTATTCATCTTAAAAATGTTTCTCCAATAACTTAGAGTATTTACTTAACATATTTTCATATTAGACCCCCAAAAACTCGTTTGGACATTAACGGACGTGTCGGGACTTGTTTTTCGGCATTTCTCAAAAATTCATGGGTCACCCACCTGGAACTTCCATAGCATAATAGTATCCTCCCATAAGGCTTATTATACACAATAAACCATAAAACGCTTCATATCTCATAAATTCATCACTGCCAACACGGTACGATATTCTAATTAATTGACAAACGTCAAATAGTCGAAGGACCAAATTAGAATATTCAAAATACAAAAAGGGGCAGGGGTTACAAAGAAGAACAAGAACACCACCACCATGCTACTTACCACCACCACACTCCTCCTCCTCTACCACCACCACTTACCACACTCCAATCACACGATCATATAACCCTCCTCCCCCTCTAAACTATAATTCTTTTCTTAAACCCTCTAAATGATAATTCTTTTTCTTCTTTTTCTAACCCTCTAAACAGTAGCAGCCGAGACCAAGTGATAAATGATTCAAAGGTTTGATTTTAGTTTTTTTTTAATTTTGTTAATAAGCTGTTAAGGAGGTATAATAAGTTGAGGTTTGATTTTAGATTTTTATAGTTTTTTTAAATTTTAGCAGTCAACAATAGTAGCCGAGACCGAGCCGAGGGGCGAGAATAAGCCGAGACCGAGCTGTCTTTATATAGCCGAGTCCATAGCCGAAGGTATGTTCTATTTTTTTTGCCTTTTGGTATCCCCGAGGACATATCGTTGACAAACGTTTCTAGTTATTAATTTGTGTTTTCGTGTTATATATGTAGTCGGGGACAACCTAAAGCCCACCACAGCTGACCACATCATACAACAACATACCACAGCCGAGATGCTAAGCCGAACACGTACGGTATGTGCTCTCATTTTATACATTCGTCGTTTTAGTTAGTTAGTTTTGCGGTTGGTTGGTTTGCGGGTTAGTTAGTATAGCGTTTGGTTGGTTTGCGGGTTATGTTAGAATTAAATTTGGTTAGTTAGTTTATATATCCGTGAAATGTTAGTTTGCATTTGATTTGTGGGTTTGAATATGATTATGTATGTGATAAACAGGTTTGTAATGCGGATATACGTTTGGATTTGGAATACGGGTTTGTAATGCAGATATAGTTTGCATTTGGTTTGGTAAACGTAATGCGGATATAGTTGGTTTTGATTTGGAATAAGGATATAGTTTGCATTTGATTTGGAATACGGGTTTGTAATGCGGATATAGTTAGGTTTGGTTTGTAATGATAAGTTGTTGTCAAACAACTTATTCTGATAAGTTGTTTGTGAAAGCTTATTGTGATTTGGGTTAATTGGTATTTGTTATATGGAACGCGAATATGTTATGCGTTTGGTATTTGTTTTATTGAATGTTTTAGGATTTTAGTGATTAATTTTGGAAAATCCTCGTCTGAAGTTAATCAACCTAAAGAAAACCCGTCTGGAATTAATTTATTCGAAATTAATTTTGAAAAGTCCCCTGTTTGGGACTGCGTTTTGAATGTTTTATCTCATTTAAGATATAAATACGTGTAACTGATTTACTATTTGAGATGATTTCGACAGTGTTTCTCCTTTACTCATATGAATATGTCTTTAATACACATATTTAGGGAGTTGAAGGGAAATGCTGCTGAAATTTTCTCAAATAGTAAACCAGTTATACGCATTCATATATGAGATGAATCATTCAAAGAGTGGGTTAGGATTGCCTTCCATAGTTGTACTAGGTGAACAAAACAACTCGTATTTCTTGTTTATGAGTTTATGTGTCAAATCATTTGAATGTGTTTAATTAAGTGCATATAATAATTAATTGCATCGTTAAAACGCAGTTATGGTAATTGATCAGAGTTGGGCCCATTTAAAGCATACTAACAAAGCATTTTATGTTTGTCTTACCGCATTCCTCGAGCATTGCAAGCCGTTATTGAATAGTTTTGGAAATATAAAATGTGCATGTCGTTCTTGTCGTAATGTATCTTTTGTGAACATCGAGGACCTTAAAAAACACATTTTTAGAAAAGGGTGAGACCCAAATTATCAAACATGGTATAACCACGGTAAACCGAATCCTCCTCCGCAAATAGTACATAACACAACACAGCCTCAAATGAGTGACATGACAACATACCTTAATGATCTTAGCTATATTCCTCCGAATAATGAACAAAATGAGCCAACTCAAGGAGATATTGGTGAGACAAGTAACGAACCGATTCAAGCTAAACATAATGAGTTTGAAGAGTTATATGCCAGTGCCAATGAGGAGCTGTACCCGGGTTGTGACTTTATGACTCGATTAGACTTTATGGCAAAGTTTACCCATCTTAAGGTCAAAGATAAATTGACTGATTTTATATTCAATGAAATGCTAGAATTTTTCCAAGAGGCATTTCCCACCAGGTTAGGATACAAGCTCCCACCGTCATACTATGAAATAAAGGAAACACTTAAAATGATTGGGTTAGGGTACGAGTCGATACATGCTTGTGTAAATGATTGCTTCTTATTTCGAGGCCCCGATAACAAAGATATTCAGTTTTGTCCGGTGTGTAAAACGAGTAGATTGAAAGACAATAACACACCGTGGAAGAAAGTTCCTAAGAAGGTGTCGTGTTACTTTTCGATCATTCCTGGACTACAACGTTTGTACAAGTCTAGTCACACTGCAAAGCAAATGACTTGGCATGCTACTGGAAAGTCTACGGAGAAAGGTAAGATGCAACACCCGGTTGATGGTAAAGCATGGAAGAATTCTGACACCTGGTATCCGTATTCTGCAGCAGAACCAAGAAACGTTCGATTAGGGTTGGTTGCTGATGGTTTCAATCTGTTCGGCAACCTTTGTCAGTTTTACAGCATGTGGCCGGTCATATTGACAACATACAATCTGCCTTCGTGGTTATGTATGAAAGAGATTTCTTTAATGTTGACGTTGTTAATTACTAGCCCTAAATCCCCGGGTAAGGACATTGATGTTTACTTAAGGCCTTTGATTGATGACTTAAAGGATTTATGGGAACTCGAAGGTGTCGAGACTATAGACGCTGCTACATGCAAGACGTTCAATATGAGAGCGATGCTTTTATGGACCATCAATTATTATCCTGCCCGAAGTAGTTTATTTGGGTGGAGTAGGCAAGGTTACATGGCATTCCCTACATGTAATAAAGACACTCCATCTGAGCGTGTGTTAAGCAAAGCATCTTATGTTAGTCATAAAAGATTATTAAATAAGCCTCATAAATAGAGGAGGTCACTGAAATTCAATGGTCAAACCGATGACAAAGATCCTCTTAGAAAATTTACCCGGGATGAAATCTTGACTTAACTAGATAGATTGCCTACGTGTGAGAAGGGGAAACATCCAAGTTATGTGGATGTGAAGATAAAATGCAATCCTCTTGTCGAACTGAACTGTACTAAATGGTCTATTTTCTACGAGCTTGAGTATTGGTCTTTTCTTACACTAAAACACAATATAGATGTCATGCTTATCGAAAAAATATGTTGGAGAGTTTCTTGGGCACTTTGTTAATGAATGAAAAATCTAAAGACACCACTAAGGCAAGACAAGACTTGAAAATTTGGGCATTTGAAAGGAGTTGTGGCTTGAACAAAACAAAAACAGGAAGTGCTCGAAGCCTCATGCTAAGTACTCCTTCACACCCAATAACAGAAAAAAGTTTTGTTAGCTCATCAAAGGAGTTAAACTACCAGATGGGTTCGGATCCAACTTCAAGAAAAAAATGACCGATAATGATAGCAATATAACGGGCATGAAGTCTCATGACTGTCATATAATGATGCAACAGTTACTTCCTTATGGACTTCAGGAATACTTGGACACAGACGTTGCAAAACCAATAATCGAGCTTTGTTCATTCTTTCAGCAAATCTGTGCTCGGACTTTGATGGAGGACGACATGGTGAAAGCTGAGAGCCAGTTGGTCGATATTCTGTGCAATCTCGAGCAAATATATCCTTCTGCTTTCTTTGACACTATGATTCACTTGGCTATCCATTTACCTCAAGAGGCTCTTGAAGGCAGACCTATTCCCTACCGGTGGATGTATCCATTTTAAAGATACATAAAGAAGCTAAAAAATTATGTACGAAATAAAGCTAAGCCAGAAGGTTCAATAGCGGAGGGTTATGTTGCAAAAGAGGCATTGACTTTTTGTTCTCATTATTTTCGGGATGTTACGACGAAATTTAATCGTCCCGACCGTAATGTGGACTGCCCTCCCCCAACATGTCAGTTTCAGGTGTTCCGATCAATATGTAGAACGATTGGTAAATGGTCGGTTATTCGGTTAGATCACCAAGAAATAAAGAAAGTGATATGGTATGTACTTCACAACAGTCCTGAAATCGACACGTACCTGACCAAGTTCAAGAGGTACGCGTTCTTATCTTGAAACTTCTTTTTCCTAAGTTATCTTTTTGACGACTTATTCTAATATCATGAACATTTTCAGGGAATTTCCTAACAAAGACATGAAACAAGAATTTCCTGGCTGGTTTGGGTCGCAGGTAAACTTAAACTTATTGTATCGATGTAAGAATAACGACTATATATTACTCATCTCTATCAAATCCTATCTTTTTCATAGATCCTTCAACGTTACTGTCACACCCCCAAACGGGGCCTGGACGGAATACACATGTTCGGGGGCGTGACGTCATAATATACATCACACAAGATACAAAGAACGACCTCTAAGGGTACGTTTAAAAATCCAACATCGTTGCATTAATTAAAATAGTTAAAGTTTGACATAAGTTTAAAGATAATATGCGGAAGCGAATAAAAGTTTTAGAAATTGACAACGATGTTTAAACAGTAGATAATAGCGTTTCTTGAAAATCGGCCTAATGCATAGCGACACCAAATAGCAAGCAAAGACATCCACAGCTAAGCACCTGAGAAAAACATGCTAAAACGGTCAACATAAAATTGAGTGAATTCATAGGTTTGAATTTAGTATTAAAGGTGGACCGCAAGTTCACAGTACGCATGTGACAGTTATAACAGATACAACTTCACATAAAAAGAATGTATTTACTGTTGCATTAAGCTCATGACACTGAAGCTCAATTTAGAAGGAAGCATTTTATATGCCAAATAGTATTCCATGCCCTAAAGGTATCTGACCAAGATCACCTATTGACATTCCGACATGGTATATATCCGTTTGTTCGGAACCTCCAAATCTAGTAAGCGCTACTTACCCGGATAGGGATAATTACTCCTAATAGATCTATTTACAACATTCGCGCTCACTTAACCAGTACAGTCGGTCAAGCAATTGACGGTTCATGATAATTCAGGCATTAGTGGTCTATTCGCTACTTAGGCAACACGAAATAAGGAAAAGGAAACGTAAAGTAAATGTGTCCATAGTTTGAAAACAAGCAATGTTTCTCACCCCAAAATAGTAAAGTAAAAGTAGTAAAACATGGGGCTATAAACTCACCTTAGCAAAATGAGCAAATGATAATCACGCAAGTAAAAGGTGATATAGAAATCTAGCCGCAACCTAGAATAATAACGCGTCTCAGAAACACGGAAAGTATGCCAAGAATTGCATAATATGTTCATCACCAAAATACATCCATGCGTATTTGCTTTAGTTTGTTTAACAAAACATGATGAAATGAAATCATATAGTTTTTCGTTAAGTTTCGACGTTTAACGAAAAATTACTATTTTTAGAAAGCTTCTATTTTAGGAAAGTTTTTAGTTTCGGGACGTTAATACTGTCCCCTACATTTGTTAAGTTTCCATAATTCAAAACACACAAACTAGCCTTAATCACTTAACTTCTATGTCCGTTTCGCTAAGTTTTCACCAAACTTACTATTTTTAGTAACTTTATCGCTTTTCCCAAAATATGCTAACAGCGTCTTTAAATGATACTAATCAATAAGTATGTGTTACTATGTGTTTGGCTAGTGTTTAGAAAGTCAAAAAATATCCGAAAGTGTCCGAAAACTTATTTTACTATTCACATCAGCACATTATTCATTTGGTTTTGTCAAAAAATATTTCAAGTTTTATTTGGCTATAACTTGGCCGTTTTAAATCCAATTTTAATGTGCGATATATGAAAAACTATCTACTCGAAACGAGCTCTTCAAAAACTACTTTTACGCATAATGAAAACATTTTTAGGTCGACCAAAACCTCAAAACAAATTTGGGACAGCAAGCACTTTTTGTCAAAAACGCAACCAAAATCCATCCAAACTTCACAATAGTGCCTAATCTAGCCTAATCTCCATTCACAACTAAACCACAATGAAACCACACTTAAAACTAACATAATCCCATCATTTCTATTGTTGCAACTCTCATCCCACTCTCATCTCACCAAGAACATAATATTTAACTAGTGAAATAAATGGTACATCATTATTTATAAAATCTTGTTTTATATCTTTCAAAAATTTAAAACACAACATATGGATGCATGAATCTTGAACATATATGAAGAACATAAGTGAAACCACAAAGAAAGATTCAAGATACTTACAAGAATGACGAACAAGAAGCAACAACACAAGATCTATACCCAAAATCACTAGATCTTGAAAAACCCCAAATAATTATCAAACCCTAATTTGTAGATCTTGAATAAAACTCTTAAATCAAAGAACCAATACTTTCAAACACCTTAGATAACCTTAGAAATGAACTTAGAATGCTTGGATCTTGATAGAAATCAAAACTATGGAAAGTATATATGTGTGTATGTGTTGTGGCCAAGAGGAGAGAAAAAGAGAGAAAAAATTTTGTTGGTGGCTTGAAAATGATAATGGAACCCTAAGTATTGATATGTGTTGGTATTTATAGGCCAAGAGCTAGGGTTTTGAGTCACTACTTGATCAAGTAAGCAACCAACACACACCAAGAGTGTGTGTATGTGTGGTTCGGCCGAACCATGGCCACAAGGACCATGTGGTTCAAAATTTTGGTCCATGGTTCATATTATGTCTCAAATTTGAATTTCTAAGTCAAAGGGTGGTGCATAAGTCCAAATGATCATATGTGCAAGTCTTCCATAAGGATATGCACATGAGAATGACTTCCTCTTATGTCACTTTCATGCACACATGCATGAATATTTCAAAAGATGCTCTTGTATTTAATTTCAAGATTCATGGTGCATTTGGTTTAGGTTTAGGCCTATAATATAAGGAGGGGGAGGGATATGAACGAAAATTTTGGCTTAACAATATGAGATGGACGATAACTAAAGTTTACACGAAAAGATTTTGAGTTTCCGAGGTACCGTTAGGTCAAAAACACGAAAAACGCAATTTAAACGTTAAAGCGTAAAAATAAATATCGGGAGTGATCGTAAAATACGAAACACTTAGAAAAGATAAAATAACTCATATAATATCTAAACTAATGAATATCCGATGCTAGAACGCGTTCGATGATGTTTTTTAGATTTACGTAAGTTTACTTCCCGGTAAACTGCCAGATTCAAACGTAACGTATAAAAGTCAAAAATAATTGTCAGAAAAGTTTAAAATATTGACCGGAAATTCTCGGGGTGTGACAGTTACATAGACAAAGACCCAAGTATAACCGACGAGTTATTCTCTTTGGCTTGTGGACCGTCATCGGATCCAATCTTAGTCAACTCTTGCCTAGTAAACGGTGTGAGGTTTGTCGTACACAGCCGTGATAAACGTCGCACAACTCAAAACACCGGCATTTGTTCACCTGGTGAGAAGGATGGAGAAATGTATTATGGTCAACTTGAAGAAATTCTCAAGTTTCTGTATAAGTCGTTCAAAGTTGTGTTGTTCTGAGTTAAGTGGTTCGACACTAGAAACGAAGGACGCAAAGTCAAATGTTTTGTCATTAGAAACAACATAACACAAATCTTGGCATTTAGTGAGTCATTTAAATATCAACAATGCATTCTCGCAACACAAGTCAAACAAGTTTTCTACCTTGAAGATATGGCCAAACGACCACTCCATTGGAAGGTCATCCAAGATGTGAATCATAAAAAAATTTCGAACAGGGGTGTCATCAAGGTAGAGGATGACCATGATGTTATACATGACAACAACTCATCTGATCTCACACTTTCTACTAGTTTGAATGATTTAGATTTTGCGACCTTGAATATAGATGGTCAATCAACGGATGTTGAGGCACCACCAGATATCATTGATGTTGACGAAGACGGTGATTTTATTAATGATGAAGATGACTTTCCTCATGATTTAGCAGATTATGATGATAAAGTCCTCGCCAATGATGATGATGATGATGATGAAACTGCGATTATTGTTTATTCTAGTGATGAGGAAGATTGATCTTGAATTGTAACTTGTAATATGACACTTAATTAAATGAATGAAATTGTTATGGATTGTTTAAATGTGTATATTTATTTGAATGTGTATGTGTTTGAATGTATGCATGCTTATATTATTTTGTTCATTGGCTATCCTCCGAGATCAGCAGGTAATGCACATTATAATTATTTTACATATATATAGTTCATTATATAAATGGTGTGTTATGATTTGTCATTTTTAATTTGTTTCATCTTATATATGTGTGTATGTACAGATGAAGATCTTCGCGACCCGTGAGTACCCGTCCCTCTCACTTATGATGGCGTATTTGCGCAGGGAGAGGCCCAGGTTCAATATGTAAGTGTAGAATCGTAGAGGGGGGCTGAATACGATTTTCTTGACTTCTTTGAAGTTTATAAAACTTCAAGTCTCGAAAGAGCCGAGTGGTATACTAATCTACTTTGTAATGAGAATAATAAGTAGATATAGAGAAGAAGAGACACCACGATACAGACTGGTTCATGAAGGGGTTTAGTCCTTCCGTACGTACAGTTGCGAATCCATGACTCCGATACTACACTAGTATAATCCTTATTGTGGACTACAAAGCGTATTACAATTTAACTCCACCGACTTTCAACAAACCCGACGCTCACAAAGAAGACTTACTACCTACGGTATTCCGCCCTCGGAATCCACCCTTAAGAACTCGTAATTCGACTTAACCTATAACTCTAAAGCCTTCCCCTTGGAAACATTCCAAAACCCCAACTAGATCCCTAATGATCTAGGCTTGATCGCACTGCTACAAGACTTCCCATACAACTCGATTGAATAAAAAGATAAATGGATGAACCAAGTCCTAACCTTACCTAGAGACTCCATTCTAAAGAAAGGGTATGAGAAAGAAGACCCTTGACAAAACACATAAGTATGGATTAGGTACTTGTGTGGCTCTCTTGCGGAGATGGGTGTTCTTCAATAGATGATAGAAAAGAAGATAAAAAACACAAAGGTGTTAGACTTAAAGGATTAGAGGAGAGAAAAGAGAGGAAATAATGCCTACAAGAGGTAAGGAATACAAAGGCTAAGGGTGGGTATTTATAGGCCACGAATCCCAAACCTTGGAAAATATTTCGCGAGTGGCGTGCTTCCCACGCATCAGCGCGTGGCTAGCGTGCCAGATTCCCAAAATATTTTCTTTGGGATTTTACCGTTTTAAATACCCGCACTTGTTAAACCCCCAATTTTACTTCACGCTATGACCTTTCAATCATTCTTATACTCAAGGTCAACAACTCAAATAGCCATTTGATAAAAACGTTTGTGAAGTATTTAAAAGCCTTTCGCTTATCCGATATTGTAAAGAGAGAAATGAATTATAAGAAAGGGGTATTTTAGGTATTCCTTAAAGTGTAACTAGCTAAGTTGGGATGCAACCAATGGTTTGAAAAGCTAGTCAATGGTATAAGAGAATATTATTAGAATATTCTAAACTTGGAGAGAAAGGGGGAAAGACTTAAAATTTAAATTTTAAATTGAATTAGCCACATGTTGGATAAGAGAGAATGGGTTGCCAATGAGTTAGCATGAGTTGGAATGAACTCGGCTTAACTTCTCTGGAAGTTCAAGTCTATAAGCAAGCGTTCCCACTTTAGCAATAATCCTGAAAGGTCCTATATAACGAGGGTTCAGCTTCCCCCATTTGCCGAAACGTATCACCCCTTTTCATGGCGACACTTTCAACATGACCTTGTCTCTAACCTTAAATTCTAATGGCATACGCCTCCTATCGGCATAGCTCTTCTGCCTATCTCGGAAGCTTGAATTCTCTTTTTGATTTGAACGATCTTCTCGGTTGTTTCATGAACAATTTCCGGACCAATGAGCTTAGCGTCTCCATCCTCAGCCCAACAAATAAGCGATCTACATTTTTGGCCGTAGAGAGATTCAAACAGTGCAACCTTGATACTAGTGTGATAACTGTTGTTGTAAGAAAACTCCACCAAAGGTAGGTGTCTATCCCAACCTTTCCTAAAATCCATCACATAAGCACGTAGCATGTCCTCCAAGGTTTGGATGGTTCTCTCACTCTGACCATCAGTTTGTGGATGGTAAGCCGTACTCATATCCAATTGAGTACCTAGGGCTTCGTTCAATGATTTCCAGAAATGTGTCTTGATCAGAAATAATCAAAACTGGCATTCCATGCCTCGAGACTACTTCCTTCAAGTATTGTCTTGTCAACTTCTCCATTGAGTCAGTCTCCTTCATTGGTAAGAAATGAGCAGATTTTGTGAGTCGGTCAACAATTACCCAAATTGTATCTTGACTAGTTGATGTTTTTGGTAACTTAGTTACAAAATCCATAGTAATGTTCTCCCACTTCCATACTAGGATCACGGGTTGAACTAACAAACAAGATGGTTTTTGGTATTCGGCCTTGACTTTGGCAATGGTCAAACATTTACTGGCGTAGGTGGCAATCTCAGCCTTCATATTCGGCTACCAATACAGATTCTTTAAATCTTGGTACATCTTGTCCAATCCAGGATGTACCGAATACTTTGACTTATGCGACTCATGCATAATCAGTTCCCTTAAATTACATCGACAAGGTATCCAACTTCTCCCATTTAAGCACAACATTTCATCAGCACGTGGCTCTAGCTTCTTAATCATACCACACAGATCTTCTGTTTCATAATTCTCCTCCTTTCTCGCCTCAACCTGAGCTTCTAAGATCTGCACAGGGAGGTTCAGACTAATCGTCAAAACTAAAGCTCGAACTCATAGTGGATTAAGCCATTCCTTTCGGCTCATGGCATCCGCCACCATGTTCGCCTTTCCCGAATAATAACGAATCTCACAGTCGTAATCATTCAACAACTCTAACCATCTATGTTGTCTCATGTTTAACTCTTTCTGATCTAGAATATGTTGCAAACTCTTGTGATCAGTAGACACAACGCATTTTGTGCTGTACAAATAATGTCTCTACATTTTGAGAGCAAACACTACAACTTCAAGCTCTAAGTCATGTGTAGTGTATCTCTTCTCATGAATCTTAAGTTGACGTGACGCGTAGGCTATGACCTTCTCCCTTTGCATCAAAACTGCGCCTAATCCTTTACGAGAAGCATCACAGTAAATCACAGAGTTTTCACTACCTTCGGGTAAAGCTAAAATTGGTGCACTACACAACTTTTGCTTTAACAGTTGAAATGCAACTTCTGCCTTTTTACTCCAATCAAACTTCACATTCTTTTGAGTTAACTTCGTCATAGGCTTAGCAATTTTTGAGAAACCTTCGATAAATCATCAGTAATAGCTAGCAAGATCTAGAAATTGACGAATCTCTGTCGGAGTCTTGGGCGATGCCCAATCCTTGATTGACTCAATCTTAGCCGGGTCTACGTGAATGCCCTCACTATCAATCACGTGACCAAGAAATTATACCTTCGACATCAAAAATTCACACTTCGAAAACTTGGCGTACAATTCCTCCTTCTTAAGTAACTCCAAAATTAACTTAAGGTGTTCTGCGTGCTCTTCTTTGCTCTTGGAGTAGATCAAGATGTCATCAATAAAAATGATCATGAATTTATCTAGGTACGATTTACACACCCGATTCATCAGATCCATGAATACCGCCGGTGCGTTGGTCAGTCCAAACGACATCACTTGAAACTCATAGTGACCGTAGCGTATCCTAAACGCTGTCTTTGGAATGTCTTCCTATCGAACTTTGAGTTGATGATAACCTGATCTTAGGTCGATCTTAGAGTAGACTCTTGATCCTTGTAACTGATCAAACAGGTCGTCGATTCTCGGAAGTGGATATCGGTTCTTCACAGTCAGCTTATTCAGCTCACGGTAATAGATACACATCCGAAAAGATCCATCTTTCTTTTTGACAAACAAGACCGGGGCTCCCCAGGGTAAGGAACTCGGTCTTATAAATCCCTTGTAAGAAAGTTCTTGTAATTAAGTAGACAATTCTTGCAGTTCCGACGGTGCTAATCTATACGGAGCTCGTGCCACAGGTGCAACACTAGGGACCAAGTTAATTTGAAATTCAACTAGTCGCGTTGGCGGTAATCCAGGTAAGTCCTCTAGAAAGACCTCTGGAAAGTCCCGTACAGTCAACACGTCCTCAAGTCGCTTCTCCTCCGACTTGTCTCTTGTTTCCTTCTTCGTTACTTGTGCTAGAAAAATTAGGCAACCTTTCTCAATATATTTCTGAGTTTTTGTGCATGATATAATGCTCAACTTCAACTTCTCTCTTCTACTGCATCTATCACCTTGAACTATCAAAACTTCATCTCCATAGGGAATCCGCACGACCTTCTAATCGTAAACGATCACCGCATGATGGTTCGCTAACTAATTCATGCCGATGATGGCGTCAAAGCTTCCAAGTTCTACTGGCATTAAGTCAATATTGAATGGGTGACCTAATAATCCTAACGTACAACCTCTAAGCACGGTATTGGTTTCAGAAATTCTTCCGTCGGCTAATTCGACAACATAGCTAACGTCTAAAGTATCGAGGGTTATATCAAGCAAAGTACTAAATGTAGTCGATACGAAACTTCTATCGTCACCCGAATCAAATATCATAGAAGCATAATGGTTATTGAGAAGAAACGTACCCTTGACGACATTGGAATCGAGGTTAGCGTCTCCTCCACCTAACACATAAGCTTTTCCTCTTGCTTCACCAACTCCATTCTTGTTTCCAGCTTTGTTTCCACGGTTTTGATCCTTCAACTTTGGGCAATCACTTCTGTAGTGTCCTTGCCTTCCACACAAAAAACAAGTTACGACCCTCTAATTCACTACTTGACACCTCTGAGTTGAAGTAGTGGAGATTGTGACCTTACAATCCCGGGTCAAATGCCCAACCTTGTTACACTTCCCATATCTCACTGTGCATGGTCCTTCATGGTGAAGCTTACACTTGTTACAGAGAGACAACGGTCCATTATACGATTTCTTCTCATTGTTGCCAGCCGTATAGGCTCTTGCCACATTCTGACCTCCTACATTTGGCCTTTTGAATGGTGGTTGCTGACCACGGTTGTCTCTCTGATTGACCTCCAATCTTCTTTTGTTTTCAGCGTTTTTCACAGCATAACCTTTCAACTTTTGGTCCATTAAGTTGTTAGCAATTCGAACAGCATCTTGCAGTCTTGTAGGTTCAGCAGCAATTACATTCCCTTGGATGTTATCGGGGAGTCCTCCAATGAATTTCTCAACCCGATCCTCCTCCTTGGGGACCATCTTGGTGCACATCATTGTCAACTCTTGAAATCTCTGAGTATAAGCAGCCAAATCATTGTTCTTCACGGTCAAATTCCACAGTTTAGTTTCCATTTTCTGAATCTCATTCCTTGGACAGTACACTTCAGTCATTAGCTTCATGAGCTCTCTCCATGACATGGCAAATGCAGCCTCAGTCCTAATGGTCCTCTTGTGTGAGTTCCACCAAGTTAGTGCACTATTCAACAAGGTGCAAGTAGCATACTTAACTTGGGACTACTCTGGGCAGTTGCTGATATGGAACACTGTTTCCATTTTCTCAAACCACCTTATCAATCCGACAACTCCTTCCGTTCCCTTAAAGTTGAGTGGTTGACCCTTCATGAAGTCCTGATATGTGCATTATCTAGCAACAGGTCTATCACCTCTACCATTCTCGTTTGGATTTCCATTTCCACCATTTCCATTCTCATAATCTCTATTACTGCCATTTCCATTATCGCCGTCACTACCGTTCTGGCTTTGATTCTCAACCTCGAGAGCATTGGCGGCACGGGTCGACTCATGAGCAGCCAGCGCTTCTTCCATACGTTGGTTAACGAGTTCTTCGATTGCTTCAGGGGTCATACCGGAGCGAGTGATAGTCATTGTTCTATGTCACAAGACATAACGCACGATGAGATTCAATATGAGATATATCCATTTTAAATGGTAAATAGGGTTTATATAGAAAAATACAATAGAACATCTTTTACCAGAACAAGTAAATAACAATATAGATGAATACGCGAGAGAATCAAAATAAGCTTTTCATTTCACGAATAAAAGCATAATTCGGTTACAACCAACCCAAAATAGGTACATGATTTATGATTATTTCTACTGCCAACATCTAGACCTAACCATCAGACTAATGTCCTACATGATCATGGTACTACTAGTCTAAGGGAAAAAAACCCAAATGTCTCTCAACATACGACTCCAACCTCCTAAGTCTCCTCCGAGTATCATCACGATCCCTACGAACCTAACGAAACTCCTCTTGTGAAAGTGCCATGTGCCAACGAATAATGTCAATCTGATCTCTCTCTATACTCAACATAGCTCGAACCTTTAGGTACTCTAGTCTCAAACTCCCAATCCTATTAACCAAACTAGCTCGCTCTCCACTAGCTACCATCTGACTAGTCTCCAACTGTCTTTGAGTGGTCTCAATCTTAGTAATCCTATCAATACAAAACTCTGACATGTAGCGAACTATATCATAAATAGTATCCTCAAGATCAGGTATACCTCCTCTAGAAGACTCAGAACTATCATCAATAGCCAATGGATCTACAACGATCTCTCTTATGTCTGCCGCACTAACCTCTGCCTCAAACTCCTCATCATCCTCCCTAACATCACTAGCAGTAATCTCAAATCCCATACCTACACCATCCTCAGGGTGAGTTACAACTCCCTCACTAATACCAACTATAGGATATTAGATATCATAACACAAGCAAGAATGATTGGGTTGACAAATTATCTAGAGAGAGAAAGTGAAGTATTTCTAGTGAGAGAAAGGTGGTAAAAGATCAGCAGGAGTAGGGGCTATCGACCTCAAAACATGAGTAGGTGATGGTACCGAAGCAGTAGGGGACCTACATCTCTTGCGAGATGGCCTAGAAGAAGGTGAAGATGAATCCAATGACCTCTCAGAAGATGAACCTAAGGATGACTCTGATGTAGTCGGTGGGTAAGGGGTAGACAATGGTGCAGACCTCCAACGTCTAAATGCCTCACTATATCGTTGAGTCAAAACTGGTGGATAATCGACCTTAGGTGCGTGCATATTAGTCGTATGGACCTGAATGAGCCTGACCTGATGAATCACATGTCGAAGAATGAACTGATGATGGGTCTGAAGATGAACTAGAAGAAGATGAGTCTGGTGAAGAATGACGATTTGATGAATGATGAGATACACGTCTCCATGCAAGTCTACGAGCAGGAATGGGTCTAACTCTCTTCCTCGCAGTCAACAACTTATGTTGCCCATTGAGGTGGGTGCGGTAAGGTCGACCGAAAGGGATAGCCTCACCGGGTCGGACAAGAGTCGCTGAACGTCAACGAATCCTGGGTGGGGCAACAACAGGTGCAAGGGGAAACTCTGATAATGGTGCAAGAGTATCATGAGATGACGATACGGGTCTCTGCTTAGCAAGCTCAGACTCACCGTCCGCCTTCGTGTCATCAGAACATAAAAAGGGTGAAACCCATGGTAAATATGGTGCGGGAGGTAAAGAATCCTCCGATGGATCAGAATCAGAAGAAGGTGAATAATCCACTAAATCAAGTACCCCGGAAGGTGAGACGACTGAAACTGTCCCCATCTCCAGTGCAACTATAGGGTCAGCTGGAACAATAGGAATCTCAGGGATAGCAGGGATAATAGCAGGAATAACACTAAAGAGAATCACTCGTAGGGCATGAGAACCCACACTCTCCTCAGATGTATCAGACGAAATAGCAATAATAGGAGCAACCATGACCTGTACAAGCACAAGTTTATATAAATCCTCTTTATATGAAACCATGCACGTGCAAGCAATGCTAAGAGATAAGTACGATGTGAAATATGATATGGCAAAATGATGAATAACGTAATTATGGCAATATGATATATATAATCAGTACTTATATATATTAAACGCTATTATTATAAGATATATATGTACGCAGGTAAGGAACGTAGGATCACATACTGGTTATATACCAGACCTAGATATACTACCTGGTTCTCTATAACCTTGGCTCTGGATACCAATCTGTCACACCCCCAAACGGGGCCTGGACGGAATACACGTGTCCGGAGGCGTGACGTCATAATATACATCACACAAGATACAAAGAACGACCTCTAAGGGTACGTTTGTAAATCCAACATCGTTGCATTAATTAAAATAGTTAAAGTTTCACATAAGTTTAAAGATAATATGCGGAAGCGAATAAATGTTTTAGAATTGACAACGATGTTTAAACAGTAGATAATAGCGTTTCTTGAAAATCGGCCCAATGCATAGAGACACCAAATTGCAAGCAAAGACATCCACATCCAAGCACCTGAGAAAAACATGCTAAAACAGTCAACATAAAGTTGAGTGAATTCATAGGTTTGAATTTAGTATTAAAGGTGGACCACAAGTTCACAATACGCATGTGACATTTATAACAGATACAACTTCACATAAAAAGAATGTATTTACTGTTGCACTAAGCTCATGACACCGAAGCTCAATTTAAAAGGAAGCATTTTATATGCCAAATAGTATTCCACGCCCTAAAGGTATCTGACCAAGATCACCTATTGACATTCCGACATGGTATATATCCGTTTGTTCGGGACCTCCGAATCTAGTAAGCGCTACTTACCCGGATAGGGATAATTACTCCCAATAGATCTATTTACAACATTCGCGCTCACTTAACCAGTACGGTCGGTTAAGCAATTGACGGTTCATGATAATTCGGGCATTAGTGGTCTATTCGCTACTTAGGCAACACGTAATCAGGAAAAGGAAACGTAAAGTAACTGTGTCCATAGTTTGAAAACAAGCAATGTTTCTCACCCCAAAATAGTAAAGTAAAAGTAGTAAAACATGGGGCTATGAACTCACCTTAGCAAAATGAGCAAATGATAATCACGCAAGTAAAAGGTGATATAGAAATCTAGCCGCGACCTAGAATAATAACGCGTCTCAGAAACACGGAAAGTATGCCAAGAATTGCACAATATGTTCATCACCAAAAGACATCCATGTGTGTTTGCTTTAGTTTGATTAACAAGACATGATGAAATGAAATCATATAGTTTTTCTTTAAGTTTCGGCGTTTATCCAAAAGTTTCCATTTTTAGTAAGTTTCTATTTTAGGAAAGTTTTTAGTTTCGGGACGTTAATACCGTCCCCTATATTTGTTAAGTTTCCATAAGTCAAAACGCACTAACTAGCCTTAATTACTTAACTTCTAAGTCCGTTCCGCTAAATTCTTACCAAACTTACTATTTTTAGTAACTTTATCGCTTTTCCCAAAATATGTTGACGGCGTCATTAAACAATACCAATCAATATATAAGTGTTACTATATGTTTTGCTAATGTTTAGAAAGTCCAAAAATGTCCGAAAGTGTCCGAAAACCCGTTTTACTATTCACATCAGCACACTATTCATTTGGTTTTGTCGAAAAATGTTTCAAATTTTATTTGGCTATAACTTGGTCGTTTTAAATCCAATTTTAATGTGCGATATATGGAAAAATATCTATTTAAAACGAGCTCTTCAAAAACTACTTTTACGCCTAATGAAAACATTTTAGGTCGACCAAAACCTCAAAACAAATTTGGGACAACAAGCACTTTTTGTCAAAAGCGCAACCAAAATCTACCCAAACTTCACAATAGTGCCTAATCTAGCATAATCTCCATTCACAACTAAACCACAACAAAACCATACCTAAATCTAACCTAATCCCTTCATCTCTATTGTTGCAACACTCATCAACTCTCATCTCACCAAGAACATAATATTTAACTAGTAAAATAAAGTAGTATCATTATTTATGAAATCTTGTCTTTAAAATTTTTCAATCATTAAAACACAACATGAGGATATATGGATCTTGAACATATAAGAAAGAATATAGGAAAACCCACAAAGAAAGATTCAAGATACTTACAAGAATGAAGAACAAGAAGTAATAACACAAGATCTATACCCAAAATCAATAGATCTTGAAAAACCCCAAATAATAACCAAACCCTAATTTGCAGATCTTAAAAATACTTGAAATCAAATGAAACCCTTCTTGGAATAACCTTAGATCTTGATAAAATGAAGTTTAGGATGTGTGAATATTGGTAGAAATCAAAAGTATGAGTTGTGTGTGTGTGTTTATGTGTGCCGTGGGCTAGGAGAAACAAAGGAGAGGAAGAAAACAATTTTTGCCTAATGAAATGAACTAAAGAGATGTGTGTGTTTTATAAGTGGGTATTTATAGGATAAGGGTTAGGGTTTTAGGGTTACAAGTGACTCAAACACACCAAGAGTGGTTTGTAGTGAAGAACAAAACAAACATGTCACTTTCTCTTCTTATGCATGCATGTGATATTGTTTTTCAAAAGATGCTCTTGAATTAATTTAGGACTCATGATTGTTATGTTTTGTGTTAGGCATCCAATATGACAAGGGGGAGAGAGTGAAAGAAATTTTTGGCTTATAAATATGAGATGGACGATGACTAAAGTTTTCACGAAAAGATTTCGAGTTTTTGGGGTTCCGTTAGGTCAAAAACGCGAAAAACACAATTTAAACGTTTAAGCGTAAAAATAAATACCGGGAGTGATCGTAAACTACAAAACACTTAGAAAAGATAAAATAACTCATATAATATCTATACTAATGAATATCCGATGTCGAAACGCGTCCGATGACGTATTTCAGATTTATGCGGGTTTACCTCCTGGTAAACCGCCAGACTCAAACGTAACGTATAAAAGTCAAAAATAATTGTCGAAAAAGTTTAAAATATTGACCTGAAAATTTTGGGGTGTGACAATCGGTCACTACCAATATAGTTAGCCATAGCTCGTAAAGTAATCATATGTAATAGTAGTAAGCTAACCGGGCTAAAGGCATATGGAAAGCCCATGATTAAGCCCATGGCCGGACTTAGGTTGATGTATTTATACCCTCTCTACACATGGAGAGGGTGTTGGTTGGTTCATTTTACACATATAATCTAATATTTCTTTCTTTGTTACTTTGTCTCACTAGAACCATCCTCCCATCCACTTTCTCTCTCTAGATTTCTTTATTGTTCTTTAGTGTTATAGATTTCTAGTATTCTACATTTACGCACGTTTTCATATGTTTTTGTATGCTTTCGTCCGCATTCGCGCGTTTCTTAAGCTTTCGCGGGTTTTCGCCAGCTTTCGCGTGTTTTCGTTCATGTTCAGACGTATTTGGCCATTTTGAGACGTTTTGGCAGTTATCAATCGGTTGCTTCTATTTTCATACGTTATCTATCAATGATATTATACCAAAACCCTTAATCCCCTAACCACTAAACCCTAAACTCTTAACCACTAGGTATAATATCACAAGTGACATGTACATAAACTTTAAAATCTATACCAAAAACCCTAAACCCCTAACCACTAAAACATATACCAAAACCTTTAAACCACTAACCACTAGATATAATATCACAAGTGATGTATACATAAACTTTAAAATCTATACCAAAAACCTGAGATGGACGATGACTAAAGTTTTCACGAAAAGATTTCGAGTTTTCGGGGTTTCGTTAGGTCAAAAACGCGAAAAACGCAATTTAAACGTTTAAGCGTAAAAATAAATACCGGGAGTGATCGTAAACTACAAAACACTTAGAAAAGATAAAATAACTCATATAATATCTAAACTAATGAATATCCGATGTCGAAACGCGTCCGATGACGTTTTTTAGATTTACGCGGGTTTACCTCCTGGTAAACCGCCAGACTCAAACGTAACGTATAAAAGTCAAAAATAATTGTCGGAAAAGTTTAAAATATTGACCTGAAAATTTTGGGGTGTGACAATCGGTCACTACCAATATAGTTAGTCATAGCTCGTAGAGTAATCATATGTAATAGTAGTAAGCTAACCGGGCTAAAGGCATATGGAAAGCCCATGATTAAGCCCATGGCCGGACTTAGGTTGATGTATTTATACCCTCTCCACACATGGAGAGGGTGTTGGTTGGTTCATTTTACACATATAATCTAATCTTTCTTTCTTTGTTACTTTCTCTCACTAGAACCATCCTCCCATCCACTTTCTCTCTCTAGATTTCTTTATTGTTCTTTAGTGTTATAGATTTCTAGTATTCTACATTTACGCACGTTTTCATACGTTTTCGTCTGTTTTCACACTTTTCTTCTGTTTTCGTCCGCTTTCGCACGTTTTCTTTCGTTTTCACACGTTTTCGTCTGTTTTTGGACATTTTCTTATGCTTTCGTCCGCATTTGCATGTTTTCATCGGCTTTCGCGCGTTTTCGTCACCTTTTGGGCGTTTTTGTCTTATTTTAGACGTTCTCGTACGATTTCTTATGTTCTTGCATGATTTCTTACATTTTCTTTCGTGTTTACACGTTCTCTTTCGTTTTCATACGTTTTCATCCGTTTTTTGACATTCTCTTACGTTTTCACACATTTTCTTACGTTTTCATACGTTTTCGCATGCTTTCGTCCGCATTCGCGCGTTTTCAGCTTTCGCGCGTTTTCGCCAGCTTTCGCGCGTTTTCATCCGTGTTCAGACGTATTTGGCCGTTTTGAGACGTTTTTGGCAGTTATCAATCGGTTGCTTCTGTTTTCATACGTTATCTATCAATGATATTATACCAAAACCCTTAATCCCCTAACCACTAAACCCTAAACTCTTAACCACTAGGTATAATATCACAAGTGACATGTACATAAACTTTAAGATCTATACCAAAAACCCTAAACCCCTAACCACTAAGTATGATATCATAAGTGATATATACATAAACTTTAAAATCTATACCAAAAACCCTAAACCCCTAACCACTAAAACATATACCAAATCCTTTAAACCACTAACCACTAGATATAATATCACAAGTGATGTATACATAAACTTTAAAATCTATACCAAAAACCTGAGATGGACGATGACTAAAGTTTTCATGAAAAGATTTCGAGTTTTCGGGGTTTCGTTAGGTCAAAAACGCGAAAAACACAATTTAAACCTTTAAGCGTAAAAAAAATACCGGGAGTGATCGTAAACTACAAAACACTTAGAAAATATTTAATAACTCATATAATATCTAAACTAATGAATATCCGATGTCGGAACGCGTCCGATGACGTTTTTCAGATTTACGCGGGTTTACCTCCTGGTAAACCGCCAGACTCAAACGTAACGTATAAAAGTCAAAAATAATTGTCGGAAAAGTTTAAAATATTGACCTGAAAATTTTGGGGTGTGACAATCGGTCACTACCAATATAGTTAGTCATAGCTCGTAGAGTAATCATATGTAATAGTAGTAAGCTAACCGGGCTAAAGGCATATGGAAAGCCCATGGCCGGACTTAGGTTGATGTATTTATACCCTCTCCACACATGGAGAGGGTGTTGGTTGGTTCATTTTACACATATAATCTAATCTTTCTTTCTTTGTTACTTTCTCTCACTAGAACCATCCTCCCATCCACTTTCTCTCTCTAGATTTCTTTATTGTTCTTTAGTGTTATAGATTTCTAGTATTCTACATTTACGCACGTTTTCATACGTTTTCGTCTGTTTTCACACTTTTCTTCTGTTTTCGTCCGCTTTCGCACGTTTTCTTTCGTTTTCACACGTTTTTTACACGTTTTCGTCTGTTTTTGGACATTTTCTTATGCTTTCGTCCGCATTTGCGTGTTTTCGTCGGCTTTCGCGCGTTTTCGTCAGCTTTTGCGCGTTTTTGTCTGTTTTTAGACGTTCTCGCACGGTTTCTTATGTTCTCGCATGATTTCTTACGTTTTCTTTCGTGTTCACACGTTTTCTTTCGTTTTCACACGTTTTCGTCCGTTTTTGACATTCTCTTACGTTTTCACACATTTTCTTACGTTTTCATACGTTTTCGCATGCTTTCGTCCGCATTCGCGCGTTTTCAGCTTTCGCGCGTTTTCGCCAGCTTTCGCGCGTTTTCATCCGTGTTCAGACGTATTTGGCCATTTTGAGACGTTTTTGGCAGTTATCAATCGGTTGCTTCTGTTTTCATACGTTATCTATCAATGATATTATACCAAAACCCTTAATCCCCTAACCACTAAACCCTAAACTCTTAACCACCTGGGTTCTTAATCTATAACACAGCTGAGCATGTAAATTAATCTTAAGTTCTATACCAAAACCCTAAACCCCTAACCTAATAAGTATGATATCAAAGTGATATATACATAACTTTAAATTCTATCCAAATACCCATTAAAACACCTAACCACTAAAACATATACCAAAACCTTTTAAATATCTAACCACTAGATTTATTATCAAATGTGATGTATACAGAAACTTTAAAATCTATACCCAAAAACTCTAAACCCTAACCAGTAAAAAACCCCTTATACATAAAAACCATAAACCATTCCTAACCACTCCGTATAATTTCATCACAGTGATGTATACATAAACTTTAAAACCTATAGCAAAACTCTAAAACTCCTAAAACACTTAAACCTTAATACCCAAAAACTTAAACAAACTAATCAACTAAACGCTATACCAAAACCTAAACACTCACGCTAAATCGATACCATAAAAAACCACTAAAACCCTCATCCCTAACCACTAAACCCTAAACCCTTAACCACTAAACCTTACCAAAAACCACTAAAGCCCTAGCCACTAAACCTATACCAAAACCTCAACCTAACCATTAGGTATAATATCACAAGTGATATATATACATAAACTTCAAAATATATACCAAAAACCCTAAACCTCTAACCACTGAACTATATACCAACAATACTAAACCCTCTAATCCAATAGCTTATAATTTCATAAGTGATATTATACATATAATTCTCAAAATTTATACCAAAAACCCTAAAACCCTAAACCACTAAACCCCTATACCAAAAAACCATATAAAACCCCTAACCTCTAGGTATAATATCACAACGCGATTTATACATAAATTTAAAATTTAAACCAAAAACTTAAACCATTAACCAAATAAACAATATACCTAAAAACCCTAAACCTTTATACCCCTAACCACCTATGGTATAATATACAGTGATGTTTACTTAAATTTAAAACTTATACCTAAAATAACCCTCAAACCATAACACTAAAAGCTCCATACCCACAAAACTTACTAAACGGCCTAACCACTTGGTATAATATCATAAATGATGTCTACATAAACCACTAAACCCTACCAAAAATTTAGATACCTATACCACTAAATAACCTAAACCCACCTAATCGCTAAACCTATACCAAAACCTTAAACCCTTTAACCACTAAACTCTATTACAACAACAATAACCCCTACCCACTAGATATAATATAACAAGTAGATATACATAAATTCTAAAAATCTATACGGAGGAAAACCCTAGAACTCTAACCATTAAACCATATACCCCTAAAAACCCTATTACCCTAACCACTAGGTATAATATCACAAGTGATGTATAAATAAAATTTAAAACCTATACCAAAAACCCTAAACCCCTAACCACTAAACTCTATACCAAAAACCCTAAACCTCTAACCACTAAACTCTATATCAAAAACCCCAAACCCGTAACCATTAAACCCTAAACACCTAACCATTAAACCCTATACCAAAATCCTAAACACCTAGCCGCTAAACCTTATACCATAAACCCTAAACCTCCTCCATAACCACTAAAACCTATACCAAAACCCTAAACCCCTAACCACTAAACCCTATACCCAAAATCCTAAACCCCTAACCACTAGGTATAATATCACAAATGAAATATACATAAAACTTTAAAATCTATACCAAAAACCCTACCCCTAACCATTAAACCCTAAATCCCTAACTACTAAGAATAATATCACAACTGATATATACATTAACTTTAAAATATATACCAAAAATCATAAACCGCTAACCATTAAACCCTATACCAAAAACCATAAATACCTAACCACTAGGTATAATACCTAACCACTAGGTATAATATTACAAGTGATATATACATAAACTTTAAAATCTATACCAAAAACCCTAAACCCTATACCAAAAATCCTAAACCCTATACCAATAATTCTAAACCCCTAACCACTAGGTATAATATTACAAGTGATATATACTAAACCTATATACTAAACCTTATACCAAAAACCTAAACCCCTAACCACTAAACCCTATATCAAAAACCCTAAACCCCTAACCACTATGTATAATATCACAAGTGATATATACATAAACTTTAAAATATATACCAAAAATCCTAAACCCCTAACCACTACCCTATACCAAAAACCTAAACCTCAAACCACTATGTGTAATATCACAAGTGATATATATATACATAAACATTAAAATCTGTACCCTAAACCTTAAACCCCTAACCACTAAACCCTATACCAAAACCCTTAACCACTAATCTCTATACTAATAACTTTATAAAGTAAGATTCACCCATGGCTTAACATTTATTACCCCTGACATTGTAGTATCACCGGTGATAAATAAATAAATAATAATATCTCATGTGATAAAGTAATATAATGTGACATTAGTCATGGTATTCCACATATAAATAATATCACATGTGATAAAGCAATATAATGTGGCACTAACTGTAGTTATTTTTGAAATTATTAACATGTAATCAATGTTATGTATCACTTGTGATATTATACTATTAGTAGGATTAAATGGGTTAAAACATATTTTTATGAGAAAATAGTGTTTTAATTTACATTTTCACAAATTATGTTTAATATATGGTTAGAATGGTGAAGATGTTTATTTTTTAATGTCAAACATGTTGAACCATTTAATGTTTTACACAAATACTTACGCTCATTTCATGACATCATGTTGAGTGTTCAAACGTACAAATATGTTATATCACATGTGATTCTTCAAGTAGGTTTGATGATAAAAAAATAAAATTCTTTGATATTCACAAACTTTTGTAAATAAACTGTTTTGATTTGGAGGTCCAAAAATTATGTATGATAAATGGTTGGAAAGCTAAGAATATATACTTTTTAATGCCAAAAACGATGAGTCAGTTGAAGTTCCAAACAAATATTTATACCCGTTTTACGAAAGCATGTAAAGTGTTCTAACTTACATATTAGTGTGATATCACACGTGATATATCAAACAAAATACTACACCGATAAAAAACAAAAAAATACAAAAAAAAAACAAAAAAAGTTTGTCGAAAGTATATGAAAGTGCCCCTCTATTGAAAGATAATTTAATGCTTGTCACGATGGTATAATTTATGTATCTTAACGTTTTGCAGTTTTTGCGATATGTAATTTTTAAAAATAAGGGTAAAAGTGTGTTTTAATTAAAAAACACAAAAGTAAGAAGGGGTGGTGGATGTTTTTTAAGGTTTAATCTTATATATTAAATAAAATTAAATCTTAGATTAATCCTCAACATTAGATCAAACTCAAATGGATGGTGGAAATTTGTCCCTTGGTATGTGAGGAGAAACTTGTATGCAAATGAACTTTTCTCATGTATTTATCCTCTCTAAAGTTACTATCGTATGGACAGAGAAGAGAATTCAGTTCGAAAGTTGTTTGCTCCATACATGTGTAGAGCCGTATACGATGGTGTGCAAAATGACGCATGTGGCCTCAAAGTTTTAGGTGCCTTAAAATATATACCGCTTTGTATAGTTGTGGCATCAGTATTCATTTGCAATGTCAAAATGTTGA
This sequence comes from Tanacetum coccineum, assembly GCA_026074375.1. Classification (NCBI taxonomy): domain Eukaryota; kingdom Viridiplantae; phylum Streptophyta; class Magnoliopsida; order Asterales; family Asteraceae; genus Tanacetum; species Tanacetum coccineum. Next base: position 8,277 of record BQNB010063776.1, on the reverse strand, counting down.
CCGTATATGTGATTTTGTTCTTAATATATGTTAAGCTTTACTTCAAGTGCTCATAAACATTTAAGCTAGATCGTTACAATATATGTTTAGTCGTCATGTTTAGTTATCATATTATTGATTCACAGGGCATTCGCTAGCACAACGGTGAATTTAATATATGCTTGTTGTCTCTATGTGACAACTGACATTTATTTATTAACTTGAATGTTTTATTATAAACAAGTAAATATTTGATTTTACGTATAACCGTCAGGTTTTCCTGCGCATAACGAGAACCATCTTTTAACGTTTTTCATCACTAGACTAAGTTTAGTCTACGCTAAGCAAGCATATTAACATTTTCATGAGCATGATTTTATAATCATATGCATTCGGTTTTACTGACTTCACGTAGGACTTTCATCTGTGCATCATTTTGCATGCATGCACAACATACCCAATACCCTCATTATCTTGAGATAATACTACAGCTTATATACACTTTCAAAAAGTAACATTTTCTCTCCCATTTGACTAGCCAAAATCAGCCACTCTTTTTAGGGTATGCCAACATCTCCTTTCTTGTTTTGTAACATCATATTTCCTTAACCATGTTAAACCTAAAAGCAATGAAACATGGTAACTTTTCTCCTCCCCTTGTCACTCTCATTTAGGCAGCTCTAAGTGCTTTTCCAAGCCCCAACTCTCTTTTTCCCTTCCCATGTTGTTAGACCATGCAAGTAAGTAAAGCCCATTTTGATCATTCCATAAGTTGCACTATATAAGGAACCTACTAGCAAGTTAATGCAACACACACAAACACATTTAAATTTCAAACACACATATTATCTCAGCTCTCTCAAGGTTTCCATGTAAGGTTTAAGGGTTGATTAAGGGTTTGCACAAAGAGTTTCCAAGAAATTAGGGTTTGGTGTTGTAAAATTAGGGTTTTCTAAGCTTCGGGTTAGTACTAGTGCACTTCTCGACCTCCAAACACATCATTATTTCGTGTAAGTGTCTCATGAAACCCATTTTACTTAATTTAACATATCATGCATTGTTTTCATATCACCTTTGTAGATTTGTTGTGTTAAAAGTCGATTTAAACTTTGTTTCAAAGAATACTAAATTTGTCCAAAAAATGGGTCTCCTTATGAGCTAATTTTAATTATCTGTTAGGAAATGGAAAAAGACCTAGTCACTCCTAAAATACGTAGCTCGAAGGTTTTAGATAGTTTTTGGAACATTATTAAGCTAGTTAGACCAAAGCCCATGGAAAGCCCATGGAAGCCAATGCCTAACCAGCCATATGATTGTATAAATACCCTCTCCATAGCTTGGAGAGGGTGTTGGTTGGTTTCATTTTCACACACACTAGTAATCTAATATTCTCTTTTTTTCTCTCTCTAGAAACCTTCCTTCCATCTCTTTCTCTCTCTAGTTTCTTTATTGATTGGTTAAGTGTTTAGATAAAACACATATTCTACAATTGGTATCAAGAGCCATGGGGTGATCTAGTTGGTTTTTGTGTGTGTTTTCTTTGGTTCGTGTGTGGTAACGAGCATCTTCAAAAAGTTTTCACTTTTTGAGTGTTCAAAAACCATAAAGTTTCCATTTCTATACTTCTTTTATCTTAGTATAAGATAGTTGTACAAGAAAAACCTATAAAAACAACAAAAAATTTGATATTTTTGAATATTTCTTTGGTTCAAACTAGTTTTGTACCAAAATCTTGATTTCAAATTTTTTTGTGTTAAAAACTAAAAAGTTTATGATTTTTGGGTTCGAATAGGCTTAGGATAGTAAGTTGTACAAGAAAAAACAAGTAAAAACGTCAAAAAAGTGTGTCTTTGAGTGTTTTGAAAAAGTGGGTTTCAAAGTGGTTTTTTTAAGACTAGGCGATTTATACATTTGTAGGCTTAGGCGATTTATACTGTTTTAAGTCTAGGAGGTTTATACGTTTGAAGGCTTAGGCGATTTATACCGTTTTAAGTCTAGGCGATTTATACGTTTGAAGGCTCAGGCGATTTATACCGTTTTAAGTCTAGGCGATTTATACGTTTGTAGGCTTAGGTGATTTATACTGTTTTTAAGTCTAGGCGATTTTAGACATATAACCTTAGGCGATTTATACATCTTCCTTGTGTGATTTATACCTCGTATATTTGGCGATTTATACTTCTTCTCTTGGGTGATTTATACGTTTCTTCTAGGTGATTTATACGTATTCTACAGGAGATTTATATCACTTTGCTTGGGAGATTTATACCACTTTCTTTGGGAGATTTATACACTTCTCTTGGGTGATTTATACAGTATCTCGTTGGTGATTTATACATTGCAATTGGGCGATTTATACATTTACCTTGGGAGATTTATACGTTGTTGATTTTACCTAGGAGATTTATACACTTCTTCTAACAGATTTATACGGTTTTTCTTTGATTTGTAAAATCCTGTGAAATATTCTTTTCTCAGTTTTATCAAGAATTGTAAAATCCCGTGTAATTCCATAACTTCATCACTTCAAGAACATCACAAATTCCTGTAATCACTGAACGATCAAAAGCTATCTTTTCTCATTTAATCAAACAATTCAAAATGACAACTTTAGCAGAATTCATGATCATTGCCAGTGCGGGCAACCGTCCTCCCATGTTGGAGAAATCTATGTATGACTCTTGGAAGAGTCGTATGGAACTATACATGGAGAATAGGGAGAATGGGAGAATGATTCTTAACTCAGTTCCAAATGGTCCACTTGTATGGCCTACTATTGTTCAAGAGGATGGCACCACTAGGACAAAGAAATATGAAGAACTTTCAGTTACAGAGAAGCTTCAAGCTGACTCTGATCTTAAAGCTACCAACATTGTTCTTCAGGGTCTTCCACCGGATGTGTATGCCATTTTCAATCATCATAAAGTTGCCAAAGAGATATAAGACAAAGTTAAGCTTCTTATGCAAGGCACGAAATTGTCATTACAAGAAAGGGAATGTAAATTGTATGATGAGTTTGATAAGTTTTCATTTGTGAAGGGTGAAACACTATATCAGTACTACTGGAGATTTTCTCAACTAATCAATAACATGAACGTTATCAACATGTCAATGAGACCAGTTCAAGTGAATACACAGTTTCTGAACAGTCTACCGCCAGAATGGAGAAAATTTATGACGGATGTGAAGTTGGCTAGAGATTTGCATACTACAAACTATGATCAATTGTATTTATATCTTGAACAACATGAGGCACATGCAAATGAAACTCGCTTGATGCGTGAATGATACCAAGATCCTCTTGCATTTGTTTCCAATTTCAATCAACCACCGTCTCACATTACCAACAATCAGTCTCAATACGATGCTACACAGTTTCCTCAACAGACAAACACCATAATTCTACAAGTTTACTCTCCTCAATCATACTCACCAATGTATGCAACACCTAATCTATCACAACCACAAATTAGTCATTCATTCGTTTCACCATCACATTAATACCAGTCTCAAATGGATCATCAAACCTCATCAGTTCCACAAAATGCTTATCATCACCTCAAGTTTCAACTCAACCAATGACTAAGTTTCCTCAATTGGACTCAGGTCTGGCTGTTCCTGTGTTTACTTAAGGAGATGATCCAATTTCCTGTCTCAACAAGGTGCCATAACTGCTTCAAGGCTCCCTTCAACCAACAATCAACTTAGAACTTCATCTAATCTGAGAAACCAGACCACTATTCAAGACGGCAGGGTTACTGTGCAACAAGTTCAAGGGAGGCAAGGACAAAGTTATGCTGGTACTGGCTATAAGGGTAATGCCACTAGTTCCGAGGGAAACAATACAGGAGGGTAGGCAAGGGTTGTTAAATGCTATAATTGTCAAGGTGAAGGACACATGGCTAGGCAATGTACTCAGCCTAAGAGGCCAAGGAACGTTGCATGGTTTAAGGATAAGGCAATGTTGACTAAAGCATAAGAATCTGGTCAAATATTGGATGAAGAGCAACTAGTATTTTTTGCAGATCTAGGCATTCCAAACGGTCAAGGTGCTCAGACAACCATTCCAAACAATGCTGCTTTCCAGACTGAGGATCTAGATGCTTATGATTCTGACTGTGATTATGTCTCTCATGCAAAGGCGGTTCTGATGGCCAATCTTTCCAACTACGATTATGATGTTATCTCAGAGGTTTTCCAGATTGTTCTCTGATATCTGGACTCCGGATGCTCAAAACATATGATAGGAAACCACTCTCAGCTCATGAACTTTGTTAGTAAATTTTTGGGAACTGTTAGATTCGGAAATGACCAGATTGCAAAGATTATGGGTTATGGTGATTATCAGCTGGGGAATGTCACTATCTTAAGGGTATATTATGTAGAGGGCCTCGGACATAACTTGTTTTTAGTTAGACAATTCTGTGACTCAGATCTTTAAGTTGCTTTTCAGAAAAATACATGCTTTATTCGGGATTTAGACGGTGTTGATTTACTTTCAAGATTCAGAGACACAAACTTATATACAATTTCTCTTGATGACATGCTAAAGACTTCTCTGATCTGTTTACTATCAAAAGCTTTAAAGACTAAGAGTTGGTTATGGCACGTCGATTATCTCATCTCAACTTTGGTACTCTAAATCAGCTAGCCAAAGACGGTCTTGCACGAGGCATTCAAAAGATAAAATTTTAAGAAAGATCATCTGTGTTCAGCATGTGCATTAGGCAAAAGCAAGAAATCCTCTCATCAACCGAAGGCTGAAGACACTAACCAAGAGAAACTCTATCTTCTACATATGGATCTTTGTGGCCCGATGCGTATGGAGAGCATTAAAGGGAAAAAGTACATCTTGGTGATAATTGATGATTACTCACGATTTACTTGGGTCAAATTTCTGAGATCAATGGATGAAGCTCCTGACGCTATCATCAAATGCATAAAAATATATTCAAGTTCATTTGAATGCCACAGTCCGTAATGTTAGAACAGATAATGAAACTGAATTTGTCAATCAGACCCTTTGATAATTTTATGAAAATGTCGGCATCTCGCATCAAACATCTGTTGCTCGCACTCCTCAACAGAATGGCGTTGTCGAAAGACGAAACTGGACTCTAGTGGAAGCTGCTCGTACAATGTTGATATTTTCAAAAGCTCCATTATTTCTGTGGGCCGAATTAATCAATACAGCTTGTTATACCAAAAACCGTTCCCTACTCCGTCTTTGATACAACAAAACTCTATATGAGCTGATGCACGACAAGGAGCCGGATTTATCATTTCTTTATGTCTTTGGTTCACTTTATTATCCGACCAATGACAATGAGGACTTAAGTAAACTAAACACAAAGGCAGATATTGGTATTTTTGTTGGTTACGTGCCCGCAAAGAAAACTTTCAGAATCTATAACAGGAGAACCTGGAAAATCATGGAAATCATTCATGTAACATTCGATGAGCTGACAGGAATGGCTTCTAAACAATTTAGTTCAGGACTCGGGCTTCAATTTATGACTCCTGGAACAACCAGTTCAGGACTCGTACCAAACCCTGTTCCTCAACAACATTTTAATCCACCAACCAGAAATGATTGGGATCGTTTGTTCCAACCCATGTTCGATGAATACTTTAATCCTCCACTCTCCAGTTCAAGTAGCTGATACACCAAGAGCTGTTGATATAGCCGATTCACCTGTGTCAACTTCAATTGACCAAGATGCACCATCAACAAGTATCCCATCAACACAAGAACAAAAACAATCTCCAATTATATCTCAAGGTGTTGAAGAATCCCCAAAACACCACACTTTCATGATGATCCACTTCATGAAACTCTTCATGAAGATTCGACTTTTCAAGGATCGTCATTTAATGTGCGGCCATCCCACACTCCATTTAACCTTCTTGGTAAATGGACTAAGAATCATTCAATAGCAAATGTGATCGGAGATCCTTCTTGCTCAGTCTCCACAAGAAAGCAACTTCAGACTGACACTATGTGGTGTTATTTCGATGCCTTTGTCACTTCAGTTGAACCGAAGACTTATAAATAAGCAATGCTCGAACCCTCATGGATTGATGTAATGCAAGAAGAAATACATGAATTGGAGAGACTGCAAGTATAGAAATTAGTACCGTGTCCAGATCTCGTAATGTTGATCAAATTGAAGTGGATCTTCAATGTCAGGAAAGACGAGTGTGGCGGTGTACTAAAAAGCAAGGTTCGATTAGTTGCAAAAGGATACCGACAAGAGGAGGGAATAGACTTCAAGGAATCGTTTGCACCTGTTGTCAAAACAGAAGCCATTCGTATCTTCATTGCTAATGCTACCACCAAGAACATGACAATCTATCAGATGGATGTCAAAACGGCTTTTTTGAATGGTGAGCTACGCAAAGTGGTTTATGTTTCTCAACCGGAAGGGTTAGTAGATCCAGACAAGCCAAATCACGTGTACATGCTCAAAAAGGCACTCTATGGTCTTAAATAAGATCCATGCGCATGGTATGATATGCTGTCTAGTTCTCTACTATCATAAGAATTCTCTAAGGGTGCAGCCGATCCAACACTATTTATCAGAAAAGCAGGACGCGACATTTTATTGGTACAAATTTATGTCGACGATATAATTTTTACCTCTACTAATCCTACTATGTATGATGATTTTGCTAAAATAATGACTTCTAAATTTAAGATGTCGATGATAGGACAAATGACTTTCTTTCTAGGACTTCAGATTTCTCAAAGTCTCAGAGGCATCTTTATTAACCAGTCCAATTATGCTCTTGAAATAATAAAGAAATATGGTATGCTATATAGTGATCCCGTTGACACCCCTATGGTGGAAAAAAGTAAAGTAGATAAAGATCTACAGGGGAAGCCAGTCGATCATACACATTACCATCGGATGATTGGTTCCATAATGTATCTTACATCCAGCAGACCTTGTATTTGCAGTGTGCATGTGTGCCCGGTATCAGGCAAAGCCTACCGAAAAGCACTTACATGAAGTTAAGCGGATCTTTCAATACCTGAAAGGAACCATTGATATGGGTCTTTGGTATTCGAAAGATTCTTGCATTACTCTAACAGTATATGCAGATGCAGACCACGCCGGGTGTCAAGATACTAGACAAAGAACATCTGGAAGTGCATATTTTTTTGGTGATAAACTTGTTAGCTGGTCATCTAAAAAGCAAAAGAGCACTGCTATCTCCAGTACAGAGGCTGAATATATAGCTTTATCTGGGTGTTGTGCTCAAATCTTATGGATGAGATCACAACTAACAGACTATGGGCTATAATTCAACAAGATTCCTCTGTTCTGTGATAACAATAGTGCAGTCGCTTTATGCTGAAACAATGTTCAACACTCGAGATCCAAGCATATAGATGTGAGATACCACTTTATTAAGGAGCAAGTAGAGAATGGAGTAATAGAACTCTACTTTTTCTAAACCGAATATCAACTTGCAGACATCTTCACAAAAGCTTTGCCACGACAAAGATTCAACTTCTTGGTCGAAAAGCTGGGTATGAAAAGCATGTCTCCTAACACACTAAAGAGTCTGACAGAGGAAGAAGACGAGTAATGGTGGTAACTCGTGATATATCCCGTGATTATATGTATATAAGAAAATATAAAAACACAAAAATATTTTTCATTATATATAAATTTTTCAAAAAAAGAAAATAGAAAATTAAAAAATCAAAAAATCAGAAAATACAAAAATATATTATCTTTGACATGTCTTCTGAAAATCGATAATATTTACGGCCATAGAAATGTCATTTAAAAAGGATACGAGGTTGTAAATGAAGTTCGAGCAGAAGTTATAAAAGTTTTCAAAACATGTCAATGGCTTGCTATTATTTCAGATAGCAACCCGGTCATCATCTTAAAGGCAAGTATTTCGTCAAAAAGAAAACTTGACCTCATAGCAGAAAATTACTTTTTCTCGGGTATGAATTACTTTATATTCATACAAAGGCTTGTGTTTACTTTGCAATACAACCCGTGCTTTCTATATACAATAAATGTACGTGTCAGTGCATTTATTTGTTTAAAATAAGAGAAATATCATTTTTTATGGTGTTGATTTTAAAAGAATTTAATCATCTAAAAAGTTTCATCAGAAAATCATTTTTTCAAAGACATTTGACCACTCAAACAATGTCTACGGCCCTGTAAATAGAAAACGAGACATTATTTAAGGGGGAGAAAATGTCAAATAATATTCTTTAAAAATCATCATGTGATAAAATAAAAAAGGTTTTAAACAATAACGGATTAA
>BQNB010063775.1:24581-35557 GCA_026074375.1 Tanacetum coccineum | reverse complement strand
GGGTTTATTGGTATAACTCGAGATACCTCAATAGAAGTGGGATTATATCACTATAGATTTTATCACGAAGCTTCCTAAGTCGTCACAAGGTTATGACACCATTTGGGTGATTGTTGACCGACTTACTAAATCCGCAATCTTCGTACTAATGAGGGAAACCGATCCCATGGAAAAATTGGCAAGAATGTACCTGAAAAAGGTAGTCACAAGGCATGGGATACCTGTCTTAATCATTTGTGATCGCGACCCTAGGTTCGCATCAAATTTTTGGAGGTCACTTCAGAAGGCCTTGGGTACGAATTTAGATATGAGTACTGCATACCATCTATAAACTAACGGATAAATCGAGAGGACTATTCAAACTCTCGAGGATATAACGCGTGCTTGTGTGATCGAATTTGGAAAGGGTTGGGTTAACCATTTTCCATTAGTTGAGTTTTCATATAACAATAGTTATCACACTACCATTAAGGCTGCATCATTTGAAGCACTTTACGGTCAAAAGTGTCATTCACCTGTATGTTGGGCCGAGGTTGGAGAAGTTTAACTCACTTGTCTAGAAATAGATCAAGAGATAACCGAGAAAATCATTCAGATCAAGCAAAGAATTCAAGCCGCTCGTGATCGACAAAAGAGTTATGCTGATTTAAAGCATAATATGATGGAATTTCAAGTTAGAGATAGGGTTATGCTCAAGGTTTCGTCTTGGAAAGGAGTAGTACATTTTGGCAAATGGGGGAAGCTAAACCCAGATATATTGGACCTTTCAAAGTGTTGGAAAAGGTTGGAGCCATTGCTTACAAGTTTGAACTTCCTCAAGAGCTGAGCAAGGTTCACAATACATTTCATGTATCCAACTTGAAGAAGTGCTATGCCGACGAACCATTAGTCGTTCCTTTGGATGGACTCCATATTGATGACAATCTTCATTTTGTTAAGGAACTAGTAGAGATCATGGATTGTGAAGTTAAAAGATTGAAACAAAGCCATATCCCAATTGTTAAGGTTCGAGGGAACTCTAAGAGAGGTCCTGAGTTTACATGGGAACGTGAAGACTAATTCCAGAAGAAGTATCTGCACCTCTTCACAAAGACCGCACCGTCGTCAAGTGTCGTGTCTTAAGACTTGCGAACAAGGCTCACTTAATGGGGGAAGACTGTAACACCCCGTGTTTTAGGGTCATTTACGACGTCTTCCAGAAGAAGTAATCTACGCATCCCGACTTCCCCACAAGGAACCGCTTACAAACACACAATTATTTTGGTAAGTCATATTTCACATAATTATTACTACCATGTTTTTTGAATGTTACACTGTCTATCCGTGCATCAGCAAAATTAAACGGGATCTGCCTTGACCTGCGACAATCGAAACCTATCTGTCTGTAAAGACTATGCAGATACTGTTACCCAGGCATGACACTTAATGATGGGGAAGACTGTAACGGAATCCGTATTTTGAGGTCATAGTACGACGTATATAATCTACTATTTATTTTTTATCAATTATTACATCATCTCAAGAATATGTCGCACATATTGTGGAAGTGGGGCTCGGATAAAAATTTCGAAGAGTAGTATTGCTTAAAATTTTAATCGCGTAAAAAAAGATATTGAGAATATAGAAAGAATTCGGTTTAAATCGCATTACATCGTGGATCAATTACCGTGAACTAACCGCCAAAATAAATCCATTCGGCTCTCCAACGTAACAACGGCGCACTCAAACAAATTAAAGTTTACATCCATAAAAGGTTTAAGATACGTAGATAATTATATTGGAGTAAGGCACAAAGGTTGATCTTATAAATTGAAGACCTGTTGAATCTTTTAGAGATAATACACACACACTTAATGCATTTAGTTACATATGGGGATCACATAAACGATGAAGATTATAATTACTGTAATTTAACCACGGGGGCGATAATAGAAAAGTACTTTAGCGGTGTATATACAAATGACCATGAATATTTTTTAGATTTTTCAAATAATAATACATAAACAAATGAAAAAACAACCGGAAATCCAAGAAATTACTATTTATATAATTTATTTATTTTAATTTGGCAATTAACTTTTTCTACACGCTTCAACAAAACCCATTATCGAAACATATAATCAACCCCAAAATACATCAACTTAGTTTTTATAAAAACTATACGGCGTACTGTACCTACTTGATTACGGCCCTCAAATTATTCTAAAGAATAACAAGTTAATCAAACCACACAAAAGGTAAGGTAGCTGCAACTACAACCATGTACAACGTTATACCTTAAACCACTTAAATGTATATTACCATTTAACTTCAAGTAATGAAAAGTATTTTCAAACAAAATTATACTTAAACACCCGTACAAAAACTTTGTCTTAAGTCCACCCTAGGACACACAAGTACGTGTTCACTTATTGATTTATTTTTTAATTTTTAATGATATATTCAAACTCCAATACTATACGAAAAATTGAAGAAGAAACAACAACAAGAAATTTATAAAACATATTTTTGGTATTTTTGGATTCTACACTATGGAGAACTACTAAAGAAGAAACAAATAACTTTCACAAACAACTTGGATCATTTTGTACAACACAAGACACATTAAACCTAAGTATGACTAAGTCGATCATTGACCAGAGGCAATAGCTATATCCCTAAAGACATTCATGCTTTCTTAACAGTTCACCACTAGTACACACATTGGTGAAAGAGGAAGGATGTCCTTATCAAATATGTAAATATTAGGCTTATACAGAAGAGAACACATACACCAAACAATCACTAATCTTCGCAACGAAACACGATAACGCATCATTTCCTTGTATGAAAAACCTTATAAAATCTCTCTTTGTCACAACTCTACCTACTATCCCCGACCACTCCCTTCTACCCACCGCGCCAAAAATTGATCCACGGCTGCCAACTCAAACACACATCCTTAACTAAATCGCATCCTTCCGAATCAACAACAAATTTTGTTTAACTAAAAATTATCCATTTAGAGACGTGTTCGTTTAATTCAATATATAGATAACGTCACAAACACAACAACTATAAGATATGCCAACTGAAAAGGTTTTTGAAAGGTTTAGTTAAGTACTTTGCAAGGTAAAAAGTGCAAAACATCTTTCCTAAGAAAGGAAAGTTTAGATTAGTGTTTTATAAGAATTAGCAGGGTTTCTAGTTCTATTTGCGTACGGTGTTTAAAAGATTTATGTTTATTATATAAACTAGGTAATTTGGAAATTCACTATTTTAGCCAAAATGGGGGATCACATGTGTGTTGCCTATATCATCTCAACATAAACCCCGATTCCTCCGGAAGCATCATAATAAGGTTTTCTAAAACTCTAAATCTACCGTTTATTAACATTTGTAAGTATCCTCACTAATCCGAATCAGGTGAATAAATGAATGAGTTATTGCAATCAATTACAATCGGTGATTAACGTTTCGTCCGATACGCCCAATCACCATCAGGAACTATTATAACTTGAAAATGATTTTACACTTGCTTATGGTATGATATACTTTTAAATATGTTATATGGATGTTAATATCATGATGGAATGGAAGTAAAAGTATTGTACAAGTGTTGGTTTATGTATAAAGATTATATATAAACTAGTTATCTAAAAAGTGTACTTATTAAAGATTATGAACAAATGAGTGTGTAGGCACGTATTACTTGAATATATACATTGACGAGTGTCAATCTTGACAATACAAAATACCTAACTGTTTGCAAATGACCTTTAAGTAATGTAAGATACGGTGTGGGTAAATGTGAGTTATAATAGATATGATCTACTTATAACAAAGTGACAAATAACACACAGATAATGCTTGACTAGCAAAAAAACAAACACATAAATATACACAAAAATACAAACCAAGCATCCTAAAATTTGATATCAACCCCATGATCAACAGCAATTAAGAGGGGTTGTTTTAAAAGTGTCGAAGAAAAACGCTATTATTTAATCTCTAAGAAGTAAATAGCAGTTTATATTATACAAAATCGAACTTACTACATATCTAAAAAATCTCACAAAAATGAACATAAAAAGTAATATGACAAAGGTGAATGCTTGCATGGCTTGATGAAAACAATTGACACGTGGACAAAACAATCCTTATCACAAAAAGTATAACGATGCCGGAGTGCTTAGAAATACGCAGTATTAACAAATTAAAATCCATTAAAATAAACAAGTTTCAAAAATCAAATGACAAGTAAAGTAAAAAGCTTTTTAAAATAATCTACATGAAATAGTACAAAGACATATCGACATTACTGAGCACATGTAATGCAAAACAATAACAGGAAATGATCCATAGTGAAAAACATCAAGATTAAAAATCTACACATGACAAATCCAAGAATGGAGATACACGACTATAAATTGTACCAAGATTATAAACGATAATAAACGCTTTTATAAAAGAAGTTTTATAAAAATCTTTATCACAACCACTTTATGATTTCATCACATGAAAATGGTTATTTACTAATCATAGTACACGTTTAAACATAATTTCGCAAAATCATCTTCAATGGATTCTGAAACACACATTAAAATTATAATTTTCATGGAAGTCACAAACTACATCATAAGGAGTTATAGAATAATTGAGATAAGTTATCGATCAGATAATAAACTCATCACTTTTAATTAATAATAATAATCACTTAGCAAACACTAATAAACTACTCACTAATCATGGTAAAAATCAACATAGCATTTAACGATAAAAATAAATCCACACTAAGCATGGCAAGAATCAAATATGCAATTATATTATAAGAGCAATTAAACAAAGAACGATATATTATAAAAGATATGCTTGCTAAGTGTATTGTTTAGATCCTTAAGTGTGAATTAAACATACATTTAAGTCCGTATTGATGAACCAATATCTTTGTAACAAATTATCTTCTCACAACGTTAGTTTATATTGAAAACAATTTTTATTAAGATATCAATTACTAAATTAATGCCTAATTATTGTTATGGATTTTGCCCGCTCGAATAACCAAAACAATAATCTAAGTAATATAAAAATCACTAATCAATATTTTCTCTCATTTATTAATCACACTTAATTCACTAAACAATTTAACACTTAACAAGCATATATAAAAATCTACTCACTACACATATTAATAAAACTACCACTAATCAATAAGGCAAACATTTTTTAACTAAATATTAAGCTACAACTATTAATAAGAGAAAAGGAAAAGAAAGAATAACCCGAATGAAGAAAATGGAGACGAATTTAAACCACCCGATCTTATAAACTTAATTAAACACTAAAGATTAAAACTTTATTAGTTTATATAACTAATTAGTTAATAAAGCTACAAACTTTATATACTAAATAGCCTTAAAAACTAAAAAAACTTAAAACTTTAATAGTTAAACAAGCTTAAAAGACCCATAAGCTCCTCGCCTTAGATGTAGAAGGATGAAATAAGAATAAGACATAGAAAACAAGAGATTAGGATGATTAAGCTATAAGCTAAAAGCTTAAATTCCAAAATATTAAGTATTTTGAAATAGAAAAGCTAAAAGCTAGTAGATCTAGACTAATAAGCTATTTTAAAACTTTTATAAAAACTAGATCTATAAAAAAAATAAAACTAGATTTAATCTAATAAACTACTTTTAAAACTATTTATTAAACTAGATCTAAATGATTAAGCTATTTCAATAAGACTAAAAAAAACTGAAAACTAAATTAAAAGGTTTTGAAAAAATAAGATAAAAACATTAAGCTAGAAAAAACAAGCAATCGAAAATTAAGCTAGAATAAGCTAACTCGAAAAGCTATAAATCAAATATAATATAAAATAAGCTAGTCTAAATAAGCAATGGAATTAGCTTATTAGAATATAAGCTTAAGAGATCGGATCCAAAAAATAAGCTATAAGCATGAGCTTATTTGGAAATAAGCAAAAGAAAAAGATGTAGAAAAATAAGCATAAAAATAAGCATTAAAATAGAATAAAAAGCACTAATAAAACCAACCTTAATAAACAAATTCTTCATAAATAAGCTCAAAGTGATTATTACAATAAACTAATAAGCTTTAAAAAGCTTTTATAAAAAGCTATAATAAGCTAATCTATACTACCCTAAATTATACTACTCTATTTTGAAATAAACTAAAACTACACTACTATCTCCTCCTTCAAACAGCTGCTCCTGCGTCTGTTGTGGATCTTATTTTATAGCCATAAGCCCCTTGGGCAATTTTTTTTTTTTTTGTACATTAGACCTTATGCAGCTCTATTAAAACCTATAACAGCCTTTTATTATTGCTTGGAGACAAAGCCAATCATTGGCAACCAATGATTGCACATGATTAGACATAAATGCCCATCATGAGTCTTCTAGAACCTCGTACATCGTAATCAATCATTAGCCGCCACGCCGTCGCCACATGATTGGCCAACCGCAAAGTCAACCTCGTACCGTTAAACTCGTAATTTTGTGCTCTTTCCAATAGAGTGCTTGGAGGAATTTTATGAATTCGTTAGAACCTTGATAAACGTGAAAACGTCGTCAAAAGTCACCCGAAAATTACCGTTTTTGCTTTGTTTTCAATCCTTTGTACCTGTAAGACATAAAAACACAATACAAACATATTTGCAAGTATAAGTATCTTATATTGCTAAATTGACTCAGGATTTGTCGAGCTTGCATCTGTCTTGTGATGAGTTGAGTATCAAAGCTTCCTCTTTTGAATTTGAAAAAGAGAAACTTGTTGATCAAGTATCCAAGCTAAAGGGTATATGTTCCGTACTTCGTGACGAAGTGTCAGGTTATAAGTTGTTTAAGGAGCAGGTTGAGGCGGTGCATGATGAACAGGTTAAAGCGCTTAGTGACAATGTTGCTGGGTTAGACTCCGATCTCATGGAAATGGCTCTTCATACGGATGAGGAATTTTATCCTCGTTACTTGACCACCATAGCCGGAAAAAGGTGGATTCTTGGTTGCGGCCTTAAACTTGTAGTTATGAAATGCCTAAAATCACTTGGATATCTTGCTGCCATGGGACCGCCGGGGCCAGAGGCCAGTTATTGAAAAGGTATGTAGGATGGGCTGGCGGCTGGTATTGATCATGGGAAGGCTGAATGAGGTCTCGTTGACATTGCCACTTACAATCCTTCCGCGGAAGCCAACTATGTATCTGCCATCAACACCCTCCGCACCATGGATTTTCCCCTTCTTGCTCAACTGGAGTCTCACAAAGATACAAGTATGTCTGATATTATAGATCTTTTTCGTTTGGAAGGTCCTGCTGCTGAGATTCCGGAAGCTAGCCAACTGCATCCCCCACCTGAGCAACTTATGCTTCCCATTCACCGGTTAGAGGACTAAGTGGTTATTGGAGAGACTTCCCTATCTTTTTCTTTGGATGTAGCTCATGCTTGTGTTCAAAGAATTAGAAGAGATGTTACAGCTCGTCGCTTATCACTTTCTGAATCTATGGTTCCTTTGATTGAGCCACTATCCATAGAGAACCTAGTTGGTGAGGCTAGACATATTAGGTTGTACCGTGGTAGCGTTTTCCTACTACTACTTTCTCTCTTATCAAATACTTTTGTATAACAGCTTGTTCCACCCATACCGCAGACTGAAGCTCCTCCATCTTACTCAATTGTATTTGAGAAGGAAGAGCTGGATACCACGCCGAAGCACCCTACGGCTAGTTGAGGCCGCCCCTTATTGCAGTACCTACTATTTGTAAGAATGTCCTTTTGTCGTATGTTGTAACTCCTATCGCGGTCGTGTGTGGCCTTTTTGTTGCGGTCATTTATACATAACAATTTGTATCATGCTTTTGTTCAATCGTTATATAATACTTAACAGTTTTTTTTTTGTTGTGTTGCTATCTTTTAATGCGCTGTTATACGTTTGCAATGATAGTCTTAATTGAATATTTGTGGGTTATTCTCCCAGTACTTGGTATGCAAACCTTTTATGTACATTGAGTTAATTATTGGGCTGCTCATCCTTGTATTATGCGGAATAATAACTTGTGTTATGGGGCCATGCCCTTTTTCGTGCGCGTCTTACCAATCACATAATATGTAAATAACTTTGCAAAGTAAAATAAGTTTGTAAAGGTAGCTAAGCTTCATGTGACAACCGTGATTTGAGCAGGTTAGTTTAAACCTTTAGAAATGGCTAAGAGTTCATTTTTATGTGTGTAAGTGTTGTGCTATATGAATTTATGTGGGGGTATTTAGATAAGTGGAGTTAATTATTATGTGCTTGATATTATTTTGAGGTGTATGGGAATCTCATTTTTGAGTGTGTTTGAGTTTGGTGTTAAGATATTGCATTCGTTTTCCATTCCCGTGTGGATGATAATGGATATGAAAGACGTAGTGCATGCATTGCTAAGTCAATAATTGGTTTCTAAGGAGTAAGCGGTTTTTAAGGAGTGTGTGATATGGAGGAAAGGAATAAGGATTAATGTGTTGTGAAAATATGGAAGTTAGGTAGTAAAAACTGTTCAATATATAGAAAGTGAAATTTGGAATGAAAAGTTATTTTTTGAAAGTAGTTTATAGCAAATGGTTTTACCAAATTAGCTTAGGTTTTTATAAAAACTTAAGGTTTGAGGTAATTAATTAACTAATAAAAAGATAATTTTTTTTTATACATGAATAGTAAATACGAATTTGTATAGGAAAATATAAAAAAAATAATTAATTAAAAAGGGAGGTGATTGGATCGGTTTAAAGAAAGAAAAAGAAAAAAAAGGAAACAAATCTGATTACAATTAGGATTTAGGTTGTATTAAGATAAGATAATAATTTCTTAAATCAACTTTTTAATCTCTTGTTTTTTCCTTGTGATCGACCGAACCTCCAAGGAAGAATTTTTTTTAATCAGATCGAGTTTGTGATTAAATGATTCAAGAATCAAGTTCAGGCTATGTTTCAATTAAGTTTTTGTTTAGTTTTCTTTAAATCATGTAACAATTATTAAGATGGATAATTAGGAGGATTTTATAAAAATCTGTAAATGAATATAAATAATGTTGTTTAATAATGATTAGGGATGATAATAATAAGCATGATGTGTTTTCGGTTATGTTTAGAATGCGTGAGAACTTGATTTAGGATGTGAGACAGATTTAGGGCTGTGTTGTTTTCGCCTGAATATCTTGATGGTAATAGCTTTTGTCAAGTTTCCGGTGTCTATGATGTAGCTCAGAGAGTCTAGTTTCCAGAACATCTGGCCTCGAAATTTTTTAACATCGGGAACTCATTCAATTTTTGGTTACGAGAAAAGTTGTCAAAGCAGTAAATTCGGGTCAGATTTAGGTCAGATTACGAGGTGTAAAACCCCACTTAAAATTTGAATTAGGATTAGAAAACCTATAGGAGTTTATTTCTATGTGTCTATTAAAAATACCCCAAAGGAGAGCTTCTGATTCGGAGTCTAAGTATAGTTTTTAGGTCCAAACTTTTTAGTGTGCGATCAGATCCGAAACTGAGTAGTTAAAAGTTTGATTTTATTTGGGGCACTTAAGAGTGGAAATAAATTAGTGGAAAAATCATGGGGATAGTAAACACATGATATTGAACCTGTGATTTTTGGTAAAATTTATAAAGGTCAGTAGGTGTGGTTTAGAAAATGGTAAAGTGACACTAAAATTCTACATTTTCGGGTAAATTGTAGAACTTTGAAAAAGTGTGTAAACGAATTGGTTAATGACGGGCATAGTGTCGGGGTGACCCATGAGGGTAATTAAACACCTTAGACATCTATCATATGATTGTTACATGTGCTTAAGCTTATGGCTTAGTAGCGTGTAACACGTGTTATTTTGTTGTTTAGCTGTGTGCGAGGATTTTAGGAATTGCTTTAGCATCAGGTGAGTTTCATAGCCCCTTTTTCTTATGTTTTCTTGGGGAGAAAATGATGCTATGAGTTTAAATGTTTTAGTTACTGTGATAATGTGTTTTAAATGAGACATGGGCTATACGTGACTATTGTATGTTATGTTCCATTCCCTTGTTTGTTGTGCTTGAGCGTGACCGTCTCAAGGCATTGATGGATTGTTAGTAGTGAGCGTGATCGTCTCATTGCTGTGGATTGTTGATAGTGAGCGTGATCGTCTCATTGTTGTGGATCGTGGGACACGTTCCGTTCCCTTGTTTGTGATGTTGAGCATGACCGTCTCAACATGGTTTGGTGTGTTTGCATGTTAGCTTGTATGATAGTTCGTTTAATGTCCTGCTATGCTATGTTTTATTTATCACAGTAATTGGTTTTAAAGGATTGTTATGCGTGTCTTAAACCTATGACTCTCACCAACTTTATGTAAGCATCATTTTCAGGTGAGCATCATAAGGATGTTAAGACTAAGAGAAGTGGCTAGAGAGAGACCTTAGGTTGCATTGCGGAGTTTCTCCCTTAATTTATGTTTTGCATTGTTTGGATGATTAAATGTTTGGGTTGTTGAATTGCTTAGGTGTTGAATGTCTTTATATTGGCGAGAACCTCCTTTTCTTCAATATAAGACGCCTTTGAATTAATCGATTTGTTTTGGGTATTTTCATGACACTTTGTGTCTATGTTTTGTTTATTTCATGCATATTAGTTTCTCTATATAGACACCATTGTGTTGTGATGATATTCATTCTCATTACGCCTCGTGTTTCCGCCTTGGCGGGCTGTGACAGTAAGTTCAGGTAAGGATAACTTTTTCCAAATGGAAAGGGGCATAAGATTTATGCTCGCGCCAAGATCGGTCAAGGCGTGACATACATCCATTCTCGAAAAATTGCATGGAATAAGAAACTTGCCGGGATCTCCAAGCTTTTCAGGAAGCTTTTTGAGGAGTGATTGCAGTAATAATACACGTAATAATAAAATATAAAATCATATGAAATTCCAAAACTACCCTTGAGGACAAAGGTAGAAAGGAAAATCTTCTAATAT
>BQNB010063775.1:0-23587 GCA_026074375.1 Tanacetum coccineum | reverse complement strand
CCTGCTGATTTTTAAGAGTGAAAATGGGCTTTTAGATTTAAAAAAAATGACACTTAAAAACCTTGGTGGTTTTGACTTAACAAGTCAAATGACACTAAGTGGTTTTGACAGCTTGTTTTAGACACAAAAAAGACTCTTTTTTGACACTAAAACTTAAGATTACAAGAGCTTATGAAATAAGCTCTTGTAGCCTTTCTTTAAAACCACAGCTTGAAAAGTGACTTAAGAAAACTTTGAAAAACAATTTTTCAAACTTAAAAACTTTCAAAAACAGCTTTAAACCAGCTTAATACTTAAGCTAAATCTAACTAAACTACCACAACCCATAAAAACCATTTTTTTGACCCGTTTTTGTTCTTAACCCAAACACCCCTTTAATTTCTTAATAATTACTTAAAATTTTGTAAAAACTACCACTACTAAGCACTATTAAGCAATAACAAGTAAAAAGCTCAAAAAATAAGCACTTAAAATGAACAATAAGCTAGTGACAGATTAAGCTATTTTGGACAGTTTTCACCAAATTGCATGAGAATGAAATGAAAAGCATTAAAAGCATACTTTAGCATAATTAAACACTAATAAGCATAAAAAGACATTAATAAGCTGAAAAATAAGCTAAATAAGCTATTGCTACAGTAATAAGCAAAATTTAAAAGAAAATTTACCTTTAACCCTTGCTCAAAACAGGGTTTTGGAAACCTATTAAGCTCTAAAATTCCTACCCACAGCTTATAAATAAGCTAAGACTAAGCAAAGACCAATAAGCCATCCAATTCTGCTTATTCCTCCATACTTGATTCAATCCAACAGTACCTTGTCCCTTTCTTTTAAATTTCCCTTAAACTTTTGTAAAATAGTTTTGAAAACAGTTTATGGAGATGGCTTAAATGAAAGCTTAAAAGGTTTTAAGAGACTTTTGCAATTTAGAACACAAAAAATTAAAGGAACTGAATTTTCATTAAAAATGAAGTACAAGTACAATAAAGACTTTAAACTGAAAACTAAAACTTTTAAACTCTAAAAACTACACTTAAAACTATATAAAAACTACTCCCTGGCCTCAAGGGCTTTACATTGCTTATATAGTGAAAAACGACTAGGGTTCACTTGGTCTTGGCTTCTTGCAAGTGTGTTTGTTTGTAGACACACAAACACACTGTTTTTGTTGTGAGAGTGCAAAGTCACAATGATCCTGGCCCTCCAAATTTCTTGCCCTCCAAGCCGACAATTCTCAACCCTTTGATGACTTTGGTGGATTTATGAATTGCCAACATGGCAAAGCTCCTCTTTTAGTAGGAAAGATAGTGGAGGATGGGGGGAAAGGTTTATCCATGGGGTGGTTTGGGTTGCAGGGTAAAAGAGAGGAAGAAATCCCGTGACTTGGTTTGGGGTTTGAAAAGGGCGGGAAAAAGAGTTATAAAAGAAAGTGACAGGGACGGGTTTGGGGTAATTGGCAAGGTTGGCCCCTCGTAGTTATAAGGAGTGTTGCAAGGTTGGTCCTTGTGGTGTTAAAGGTTTGGGGACTTGGCAGTTTAAGTCCCCAAGGGTTATAAATGGAATTGCATCACACGTCCTTGTGTGTTATAACTCTTTCCTTTTGGCAGCTTTGCCCCTTGTGGTTTAACTTTGCCAAATTGGCAGAATTTACCCTTCTCTTCTTTTTCTTGTGTAAATATAACTTAGGGAATTGGCAATTTCAGTCCCTATAGTTATATTTTTTTCTTCTTTGACTTTCTTTTGACTTGACCATGTCGGTGTTGACTTTGACTTTGACCAGTTGACTTTTCTGTTGACTTTTTGACTTGATTGACTTTTCGGCTTCGATTTGGCTTTGTCTTTCACAGTCTTTTCCATTCCATGTTCGGTTTGCCGTTTTGACTTCGTTTTTCGTCCTTTTGTGTGATATTCGTTTCCTGCAAAATACAAATGCAAAACAAACATTTCTTTGGCAGTTTTTGTCTGTTTTTGGTCATTTAAGTCCGTTTTTCATGGAAAATGGTATGTGTATTTAAGCACATACCAATAGCCTGATCATCTTGCGTAAGCACCATAACATCCACATCATTGTGATTCCATCCCAAAATAATTCGCGTACCTTTAGCACACAAAGCCCTATTAGACGTCCAATCCTAATGACGAAACACAAGAGCACACAACCGATGGAAATTTGAATCATTAACATGGGACTCTAAAATAACACAAATAGATAAATTGTTTTTCGAAATAACATGTCTAACTTCATTTTGCTTAGGGGAGAAGTTCAAATCCCGTATATTC
This sequence comes from Tanacetum coccineum, assembly GCA_026074375.1. Classification (NCBI taxonomy): domain Eukaryota; kingdom Viridiplantae; phylum Streptophyta; class Magnoliopsida; order Asterales; family Asteraceae; genus Tanacetum; species Tanacetum coccineum. The sequence goes on along the minus strand of BQNB010063775.1, from coordinate 21,307 downwards.
CATGATGCAATATTAATCATTAAAAACATCTGTCACAGGAGTGCTTGCCCCCAAAGTTACATTTTTACTTACTCCGTTACGATTATCAATCATAATCTCTTCATCAACTTCACTATCGCTAACGTTGAGATTTTATACGAATATTCACATGTGATTTTATACGAATATTCAAATTAGTATTTAATCACAGGTGATATTTTCATGCAAGTTTCAACAACAAAAAAAGAACGTAAAAAACGCGAAAAAACGTGAAATAACAAAAAAAATTATCAAAAATATATCAAAGTAGATATCTATAGAAAGATAATTAAATGCTCATCGTGGTGGTATATTGTCGAAAATATATAAGTCAAACCGCTACTCAGACGAACCAAACCGCTAGAGCTTATACTCAAACCGATGGAATTCTAGACAAACTATTATAGCCAAACCGTTATTTTCCTTAACAAACCGCTACCTCAAAAAAATCCAGATTTTTCAAAAAGGTGGCAAAGTTTTTGTTTGAAATAAGCTATAAGATTAAGCAGTATTGAAGCTAGATTAGTTCTAAATAAGAAAGTACAAACAGTTTTTGAAAAATAAGCTTAAAAAGTGGTATAAGCTCGAAATAAGCTCACACCAAAAATAAGCTAGATTTACGAAAATAAGCAGATTTTAAACCAAATAAGCTATAACTTAGAACTTATATTAATCTATTTAATGTATCCTTATGAAAAGTTTAATACTTTTTATCAAATAAGCTCGAAAAACAAAAAAATAAGCCAATATAAGCTATAAGCTGTCGAATAAGCTATAAACACAAATCACACATCACTAAACCCACCGAAGATGACTGATACCACATGTTGCTAATATCATAATCACATCTAAGAATCAAAAAGAGAAAAATAAAAGAATTGTAGAGAGAAGATAGAGAGAAAAGAGAAAGAGGGATGAATTGCACTATGAGAAAATGTAAACAACCAACCCTTCTCCTTATGAGGAGAAGGGTATTTATACTCCTAGGGCTAGATGGGACGCCTAAGGTATTTGTATGGGTCGGGCTTAGGCTTCAACACATGCACAATTAGTTTACATTAAATGAGCCTGTTACCCTAACTTAGCCTATTACAACGTAATAATATAAAGACCAAGATTCCTAGTTGAAGGACCGATACTTACATTGTTGACTTAATATTTTGAGGCTAAAAATCTCCTCCGAAGTGAGGTCATTGAGATTGCGTTGTCGTTGAGCTATTGTGTCTTGGTCTTGGTTTTGGTCTTTATCTTTGTTGTAAGCTTGTTCCTTCATGTTGTGTGATCTTTGATCTTGAGCCTTTGTCATTGTCTTTTGACTTTATCTTTTAATCCGAGATCTTTAAATCTTTTCCTTGTATGTCTTTAACGTCTTTGCCATTTTGCGATCTTGTGTCTTGACCAACATGCTCATACTATGCATCATCTTGAAAGCTTGCTAACAATCTCCCTTGACAATCTTTGTCTTGATAATCTTGATATCTTTAGGAAGATCTTGAATATCAGAGTTGTGGAAGTCTTTGTCTTTGAACTTGAGCTTTCTTGATTCTTGAATCTTGATTCCTATAGTATGTCTTTGCAGCTTAAGCATAAGCATGTGGTGATGAACTGACTCTGCTAGAATAAGGCTATAACACCGTCGTCTAAACCTGCATTTATAGGGTTAGCAATAAACAACATATATGATTCATACGCTTTTTGTACGATTTTATACGTCTTAATACGCTTTTATACATTTTTATAAAAAGTACTAAAACATATAAAAACGGATAAAACGTTTAAAAACGTTCAAAAACGTATTTAAGCATAGAAAATCGTAGCAAACGAACGAGACGAACAAAAATGGACGAAAACTTAGAAAAACGTAAGAATACGTACAAAAAGGTAAGGAAACGGACGAGAACGTACGAAAACGTAAGAAAATTGATAAAACGTACGAAAACAAAAGAAAAAAATTAGTAAACGGACAACAACGTATAATAACATTCAACAATGGAAAAAAAGGTTTAATCCATTCAAAAACGTTCTAAAACGTGCAAAATCGGTCGAATTCGGTCGAAAACGGTCAAAATTCGTTGAAATCGGTCAAAAACGGTCGATATATATAAAAAAACAGTGGAAAACGGTTGAAATCGGTCGAAAACGTGCGGATTCGGTCAAAAACGTTCAAAATCCGTTGAAAATCGGTCGAAATCGGTAAAAAAAATGTCAAAATCGGTAGAAAATGGTCAAAATCGGTCGAATCGGTCAAAATGGTCAAAATCAGTCGAAAACGGTGGAATCGATCGAAAAAGGTCAAAATCGATAGAAAATGGTCAAAATCGGTCGAAAACGGTCGAAACTAGATGAAATCGATCGAGATCGGTCAAAAATGGTCGAAATCGGTCGAAAACAATCGAAATCGGTCTAAAACAGACCAAAATGATCGAAAACGGTCGAAAACGAACGAAAACGGACGAAATCGGTCAAAAACAGTGGAAAACGGTCAAAATCGGTCGAAAACGTATGAAATCGGTCGAAAACGGTCGAAATCAGTCAAAAACTATCGAAAACGGTCGAAATCGGTCAAAAACGGACGAAATCATTAGAAAACGGTCGAAATCGGTCAAAAACGATCGAAATCGGCCGTGGTCGGTCAAAAACGGTGAAAAGCAGTCGAAATCGTGCGAAATCGGTTGAAAACGGTCGAAATCTGTCAAAATCGGTTGAAAACGGACGAAAAATGATGAAATCGGTCGAAAACGTTTAAAATCGAACGAAATCGGTCGAAAACGTATATAACCGTTAAAAACGGATGAAAAATGTTATACCCAACAAGACCCATCTATAAATATTAAGGGAGACCCAACTAGACCCATCCCTTAAAAATATTTACCCAACTAGACCCATCAATAATATTAAAAGAAAAGTGATAGACCCATCTATAAATTTAAAAGAGACCTATCTAGACCCATGTATAATATTAAGGAAAAAATGCTAGACCCGTCTATAAATTTAAATGAGACCCATCTAGACCCATCCCTTAAAAATATTAACTAACTAGACCCAAATTTAACCAATGGGTCTAAAATTACCACCTCTAGATATGAACAAATATGGCTTTGTCATTCGTCATGATTCGGTTACATTAACCTCCGGTTCTATAAGGATCGTTTTACAATATAACTACTGTACATGTGATCAGGTAGATTCAATTTTGGAAGAATCTCCTTGACAGGATTTCCAGCTGTACTAGCTTGTTCTCTTTATCGGAACGTCTCAAAGCAGACATCACGATAAAAGTTAATCAGTTAGTTACTGTCTCACTGATTGAGACGTCAATTCATATACTGGACCAAAATCGATATCCAGTTGACACAAGCTTGATTCATATATAATCTCGCAAGTTACCTACCGCAGTGTTGTTTGATGTTGACACTGGAAGGATTTCCATTCGTCACTGTATATACTAAAGAGTGTCACTCTGAATGTTCTGGCAAAATCACAAGGATACTGCGTAGGACTCTTGTTAACAGCTTGTGAACTTAATGGTGTTCAATAAGTGTTTGTCATGAAATGTGTCCTAATGAGATTTATAGATTGATCTCTTGGCTCTAGACTCTATTAGTGCATTTTGGTTTTAGTGATCGGAGGCTGAAGCTGATTGCCACCTTTTCAATATTAACTAACTCGGAGTGAGAAAGTCAATAGAAGTCATGTTGATTTCCGTGAAAAATGAGACAATAATCTTTTAAGAGAAACTTGAATGGTTGGGAAGGGTTGTGAAGTGCATCACTGGGTCCATGATGTATTTCTTTAATACTAGAATTCATCTTTGTGAGGACTGATAGCATATGTATTGACCTGATTTCTGCCTAAATTGTGTGGAGGGCTTCTTTCTGTTCACCCTTTATCCTTACATTTCTTTTTCATTCTTCAACCCCTTCAATGTTTACCAAGACGTCATTACTAACACCTTGTTGTGATTGTTCAAGTGTTAACTCGTGTCTTAGTCAACATTTTTTTCGTTTCTCATTCTTCTCCAAATCATACCTAAGGATTGCTATTTCTAAATATGGGGTGTCCTTGGGTAGATCCCTCCGGTTCTGGTTGGATCATAGGACTAATACCTAACCTAACCACCTTATGACTTCAAAATCGTCATGAATTAATAGGTTGTTGGGTATTTGATCGTCACCATAAAACCAGTTGAATGTCAATCAAAGTGTTTGATAGAATTAACAAAACGTTTGACACTTTGAAAGTTTTATCTTTTGGAAAAATCACCCCTACACACGTGCATCGATAAACGAAAGTGTTTCGCACATGTGGGTAGAAGTGAAAAGCACTTTGAGTATTTTAGATCATTATTATTTTTCAAGATCACATTTAAGCATATTTCTCCTCTTATTTTAAATACTAAGTCACTTAGTTTTTGAAATACCAAGTGAATCAAATTTGTCATGAAAAACCCATGGGAAGAGAAATTTCCAGGGAGAAAAAATGTGTTAACTTAGCATGCTGAAACATTTCTCTTATTGTTTTTGCTCCCCTCAATTTTACATATGTTTGACATCAAAAAATGATACCAAGTTGTAAATTAGATATAAAATTAAGGTTGAGACAGTGTTGAGCACACAATTTCAAAAGATTATTAATTGCCATTAAAGAATTCTTGAAAAATTGTGCTCAGACACTTTATCGACTTATAACGAACATGAGAAATAAAGTTATATCGGAGTGTGTGTCTATCTAGAACGGATATATCCACACTCGTCAACAACTATTTGTTATTGAATTATCACATATGTTAAAGTTTAGTTTAAATGTTTTGAATATAGAAAGAATTAAAGTAATGTATCCAAAAATCATTAAAATATTTGTATTTCGAAAAATCCCTCTCAAAAAATGACTCATTTATAAAAATGATACTTTTTGTTAGAAAATGATTGTCTTTGAAAACTTTGTGAGGGATGGAGTGTTGAACACACAATTTTGAAAGATTTTAAATTGTCATTGAGAAATTCTTGAATAATTGCGTTCAACTTTTGAAAAACCACATGTTAGAAGACTTCTGTTCTAACGCTAAGGATAAGCGCACTGAAATTATGTTCAAGTTCTTGAATATTGCATCAGCTACACGTTGGGCTATTAGTTTCTCGATTACTGTAGAACTTATTACTTGTCTTGTTGTTGGCATGTTTCTACAAATCAAGAGAAGTAAGGAAGAGTGAGATGATATAAAGTCGTGTTTCCAAAAGTCGTATTCCAAAAATGAGAAGCTACGAGGTGACAGGTTAAAGCCGTGTTCGAATAAATAAACATGATTCTAGGTAGTGGGTTACGAGATGACGTAGGTGTTTCAAAGGTGTGGACGGGTGTTCAAACTCGAAGTTAAATGATAAGGTACTAGTGGGATCGACAGACTGTGACATGTAAGGTCATGATAAAGTTTTAAAGGTCATTGTACCACTCACAATGTCTTGAAAAAGTTTGGTAATTATTTAGAAACCATTAAAGTAAATGAGCATGTATGACAATTTAGTGATTATGCGCGCTGAAGGCTTATGATGCAACGGTTATAGTCTAGGCCTAACAATGCAACCTAGTTCTCTATAACATTGCCTCTTAATACCAATTTGTCACACCCCCAAAGTATCACAGCGGAAGGGTAACCGGGGGCGGGTGACATCATAGCACAAGAACATAAGATATAAAGACCGACCTCTAAATGAGTCGTTTAAAAAGTGATCATTTGATACATTTAAAATACACCAAGTCTTCAACCAAGTACAATCAATAGTTTCAATACAAAATGATAAATTGTTTGAATGACATCCAAATGATCATAGTTATGCAAGAAAAGACTTCGAAGATACGACTCCATAAAGCTAGCCATGTGAGAACCTAAGAACTTGAGAAATACATGCTAAAGTGTCAACATAAAGTTGGTGAGCTCATAGGTTTTAGTAATCACTAAAAGTAGTGTGGACCACAAGGTTTCCGAGTGTGTGACTATTATAAAAAATACAATATCATACAAAAAATATTACTATTGCACTAAGCTCATGACACCGAAGCCTTAATGTTACGTGGAAATCCTAATCTTTTAGATTCGTGCCCTAAAATTTGATGTTTTGTCAAAACATCTAAGTACTGCCTCAAATGAAATGCATCTGTTTGACATGGTAATCAGTTGTTACATACCCGGACGAGGGTTGTCAACCCTAATAGATCTATCCACAGTATTCGTGCGTACACAAAGTAATTAACAGTTCATGATAGTAGGGACTTCATGGCAATAAGGAAACTTAGGCAATACGTAAAAGTTTAAAGTACTCGTGTTTATATGTAATAACGAGCAATGTATTCACACTCCAAGTGTTACAAAACAAGTATAAACATGTAAAAGTGAGGCTATGAAACTCACCTTAAGTTAAGTAGTGATTAGGACAAAATAATCACAAGTACAACCACGTAACGAATCCTAACCGCGACCTAATTAAATAATGAGGCGCTTTAGGCGTATGAAAATGAAGTGCAATAATGCATATGCATTTTTATAACCTTTGTATCACCCATACATGTTTGTGTTTAAGTTTAATAAGTCAAACATGATTCACACAACATTTCAACAATTTATACTAAAGTTTCTAACACTTGTGAAAAGTTATTTTTTCCCAACTTTAGAAGGTAGTAACTCTCTCGTTTCTTATCTGTTTGACACGGGTCTGGGTTTTCTGGAAAGTACTCAGCGAGGACTATCTAAAGTTCCAACTGACCTTTCTCAAGATTCGGACTCTTCAGTGCCCAAAAATGGCTCCAAAGTTGCTAGGTCAGAAACGTTTTTCATTTTAAAGTTGTCAATATTTTTCAGAAATGACTTTTCACCTATTTTCGAATGGCCGTAACTACTTCGTTTCAAGTCTGTTTTTAATTATCAAACTATCTACGTTTAGCTTGCTATGTATACTATAGATTCCTAGATTATCATTGTCCCCTAATTAAACCTTAAAGTGCTCAAAAATGGGTCGAAAGTAGTGCACTCACCAAGGTTTAACATCAACTTTTCATCTTTTAGTTCTTAAATTAAAAATACAAGATCACTTCCGCAAGCTATGATTTTTGAACATGTTATACCTATAACATCATATTTAAGTGTAGTAATTAAAAAACTAGCACAAGTCTATTTTTTGACAAAAATAAATGATATGGCAGAACATGAGGTACTTTGCATATACTTTCGAAAATAAACTTTTTATACCACAAACATGTAATGGTGACTTATATAAAAGTATGAATGTTATGTATGTTTAATATAAGATGTATATGGATGCTTACAAAGGTTAGGAGAAGAGATGATCAATATTTACACCCGAAAATAACCCAAAATCCTTTGAATACCCTAGTTTCTACTCGTGTAAACCTAAGCTTCCAAACTAAACCACTTGATCTTCTTGTAAGTGCTTAAACAATTTTTTGAAAAACCCATGTTGTTTTGTTGTTGCTGTTGTGAGCTAATAAGAGAGGAAACAAGAGTGTGTGTTGCTTATTTGTATAAAAATGTGAAGGACACACACTAGTTTTTTCTTTTATGCAAAGCTAGACATTGCACGAACCAAAGGTTCATATGGGGTGGTAAAAAGAGGGGGGATAATAGGGTGAAAGATTCTCACTAGTTGGTTAATGAAGTGTAAAGCTCTAGATCTTGGATAATAAAAAGTAAAGACTTACAACCTGGATAAAAGGATGTAAAGACGAGAGGTTAAATGGGAGTTAGGACAAAATAATGTTTTAGATGGTTTTAGGGGGGGGGGGGGAGACGAAACACATGGGAGGGAAAAAAAGAGTGTTTAAATTTTGAATTTTTCTTAAGTGTAGTTGTAACTATATATTTAGTAAAGGTGGTTAAATATAGTGCATGCATGCATGAAATGTGATATTTAAATTAACTTACGTAAAACTTATAAAATGACAGGCACATTCATTATGAAATACGTTTATGATGATGATAACTTGCTATTCAAGAGTAGACTAAGCTTAGTCTATAGTTGTTGTGCGTCACAAACATTTTTCACCGTTTACGGGATCACTACTTGGTTTTAAGTTAAATCAGGCACATATATATTTAAAGTGAAATATTTCAAGGTTATGGTTAAATATTAACCTAGAAATTTGTCAATTGTCACAGTCTTCCCCTCTTAAAAATTTTTTGTCCCGAAATTCAAATTGTGTTACCCGATGACGAGGTGTTTGAGAGAAGATGTGGGTAACAAATGGTTGAAGAATTTTAAAGTTCACCATTAGCTAACTTAAATAAGCGCTTAAAGACTGAGAAAGTTGAGGCGACGTCGCTTAGATGGCTAAAAAGAGAGTGTTTATGATGCGTGTGATCATTTAAATTATTTTACAAGTTTTAAATTTATAAAAATCGATTACCTATGGTCTACAATGCACTAACGGGCAGACAACCCGATCATGTGTAGTGCAGGATTGGTAAATCCGAGGTCGTCCCAAGAGCTACGTGTTTTAGTATTCAATTTGAATTGGTCACAGTTTAAAATGGTTTGATACTAATTCGACAGGATTAAAAGTAAATGAAACACAAAAATAAATTACGAGAATTAATCAGGGAAAATATAGTACTAGCCTAGTTACTCAATTGTTAGAGTTAAGATAATGTTTCGTAGTGCAATATTTACTTATCATTTATGGTGCTTCTAATATCGACAAGCCCGATTGAACACCAAAACCTATCCTATGTATCCTACGATCTCATGTCCCCGTTGTACACGAAGGATGTGTATCTAGTCTACAGTGATTAACCCCCAACTATCCTAATGACCTGTCTAATGCCAATAATCCCACATCTTGGGTATAAACTCTCCTGGAAGAGTTTCCCGAATTTTATAAGTTTCTATCATACTATAGGCGGAGATATGATCAATTCTTACACTAAGGGCAGTTGTCAACCTACCCTTAGTACCCGGTTAATCCTTAATTCAACAAGAAACTAACATTAGAATCATAACAAGGCTAGCACTTTGCTTAGCCACTCATGCTATAGATAATACAAGAAATAATTGAAGAATTCTTTGATTAAGAAAACTTAATTGTCTTACAAGTCTGTGATGAGTGATTAATACAATAAATAAGTTAAAGTGATCTCTCCTTTAAATTAGTGAATGAATGAGCCGAAATTCTTTTTCCTTAGAAGCCCTAGATGATCTCTGGAATTCTCCTCTGAGTGAATGATATGAATGAGCTGAGATTAGGGCTCTCGGCGTAGTTGAGGGTATAAACTACTCTGTAGTTATGCTGATTCATGCTTTCCTTTTGCAGGCTAAGAGTAACTACGGTGTAGTTGAAGTGGCCAACTAGGTCGTAGTTGTGACTAGACTTGACTTCTTTGCTAACTCTTGATAACTACGGTGTAGTCCATATGGGGCAACTATGCCATAGTTTTTCTAAGCTTGCTTGGAACTTCAATTGAACTACGATGTAGTTCAATGTGGTAACTACGCCATAGTTATGTCTTGGCAGCATAACATCTTCACTTTATCCGTCTTATTTTCGTGTCTTTTCGCTCCAACGTTCATATTTTCCTGTCAATGAAATATAAGGCGATGAAAACATCAAGAGGAGGTAAATTAACTCTCTCCGGGGCGCCACCCTCACCTCCCTTTTCCAGCCATCAAACTCCTTTTTTAACCGCCTCTCTATCTATCTATTCATATGTGATCATGTTTTTTGTTTCTTGATCGTATTTTTCCTATACATCTTAATTCAGGAGCATTGATTCGTATGTTATATTCAGCTATGCAATCGGTTGATTAGGGTTTGATTATATCATGAGGGTGGCGTCGAGTGGCTTTGATCTGTTGTCATCAATCATAATCGTCCCTAGGTTTACAACCAAAACCGTAACCCTAATATCTTTAGGGTTTCGATCAATTGATTATTCTTAAGGGTTTTGTGTTGATCTTGTGTTCCTCGATCCCGTCTTTACTGATTATCTTTTTGGATCGTGTATTATGACGGCACCAAGAAACCCTAATTTTCTAGGGTTGCGGTGGCTGACTTAATCAGTGGTGTTATTATTCACCTGCAATATTCAAGGACGCGCTGGGTGAACAGATTCCTAGAAACCCTACCTTGAGGTTTTGTTCTGTATGATATCGACAAAGGATCATTTCCAAAGTGGGTTGTGTTACTGATTGGCGGGTTTATACATAGGGTTTTAATGCTTATTTGATCGAGACATGACGTAATCATGAGGATAAAGCAGCGCAACTCATTTAGGTGCTCTTTGGATCATTGGAAATTGGTGGTCCATGGTGTTTGAATGTTGTGTATTGGTGCACTATTTTTACATGGGCCTAAGTTAGGGCTCTATTTGTGATCATTGTACTGATCTAGACGTGGGTTTATTGGGGAGAGCATGAAGGTCTTTTTGTCGTGTTAATTTTATGTTCATAATGTATAGCTAAGAAGGGAAAAAAGACAATGGTCGTGGTCTGGTATGGATCATGGTATTTGCAGCTGATTGGAGCATTTTTATTCTACATGAATGTCTAAAGTTGCTATCTATTTGTGGATGGTGCATGGTTTTATTTTGTTCTCGCTCTTATTCTGCTGATTGTATTCTGGGCACTGAGATCGATTTTTGTATCGATATTGGTGGTTGTAGTGTGATTATTATAACAACTAGGCGAAACCTTATTTTCTAGGGTTTATGGTTATTATCGTATCTAATTCATAGCTGGTAATCATGTGGAAGATTATTTCAGCATGCAGGTGTGTAGTATAATCTCTGAGGTTTGCTCTCAAATTGTTTATTATGTGGAGTTCTCATGGCTAGTGAGGGTACTACTGGACTTGGGTTGTTGTAATGGAAGCAAGTTTGGAAGCTATTGCGATGTAGCTTTTGGAAGACTATTTTGGAAGTAATGGAAGTTCGATGGGTGCGGTTTAATTCCCCATTGAGGCAAGTTAAATTAGGAAGACTATGCTTGTAACGTTGCATTTTCTTTGGTATTTTCCTAGTTTATGTTTCTATGAAGACGTTTGTTCTTCATTGGGTAGTTCATTAGAGTGGCATGTCATTCTTATGTAGGTTTTTTGGTTAGTTTCACTTGATGTGCATGCCTGTTGCCCATGTAACGGGTTGTGATATAAGACTTCACCTATATCCATTGTACTTAAACGCTTTTTTGGTGTAATATATTTTACCGGGGCAACCCTTTACTAAAAAAAAAGAAATATAAGGCGATTAAGTATATATTTTAACCATAAATTGACAGTTATGAACATTTTATGAGGGATTTTGATACGAAAAGGTATAGAGTATTTGATGTTATCAAATATCCCCTCACTTGACTTCTACTTGCCCTCAAGTAGACTTGTTAGAATAATTCATAATAAGATATCCCCTAATTTAACTCGAGAAACATGAATTTATAAATTACCTATGCTAGAAAATACCAAAGCCAAACACCTCACGAAAAGGGGATCAAAATCACTCAACTCTCACTAGTCTAGGTGTTATATTTCGGGGTGATCACTCAATAACACTGTCATAGCATGTATTATATGATAAGCTTGCAAAGTTCACAAAGCTACACCAACTAGAGTTAAAGTCTAAATAGATCTTAAAGACAACATAGGTAACACACAGGTTAAACAGGTGAAAGATTTTAACCGATACCAATGTTCAAGAAAAGGCAACAAAACCACATATGCTCATCTAAATCCATGAATGAGACACATGTGATTGCTCATTCCTTAACTCAAGCAAGCTAAAGGCTAAAAGCATTATAGAGTAGGATAAGACATAAGATGCACATATAATTGGTGTTAAATAAAATGAACACAAAACAAATAGTCTATAATCCACAATTTCATCATCACTGGCTACAATCCTTCCATTAGCTCGAACATCAAAGTCTGAAAAACTAATCATCAATAATAACAATGGGCTAGTCTCGGTGATATAGATGTAAAGTTTTGCATTTTGATGAAGCAGAATCATACTAACCCAACCTTTAGTGAAGTCGTTAGTTTATAAACATACCAACTCGAAGTCTTCCATAATCATCGAACAAAGCAGGTTGGTTTTGTTTGATAACCAACACAAATAACATCATGCTACATAAGTGAAATGAGATATAACAACTACTTTTTTTAATGATATACAAGGTAAAACTTCTGTAGCATGTAATATAATAAATATCCCCCCACTTGAGATAAGCAGTATCGAAAGTATTAATGATACGGGAGGTCTTCAACGACAGGTCTTCCATATAAGCGTGATTCTCGAACCTATTCATCGAAACCATGAATCTTAAGCATCCAATAACTCCTCAACGGTGAATTTAAAGACTACAAGGTAGGCGAAGGTGTAATGGTGATATGAAACATAAACAATTTAGGTTAAACAACATGGAATGGCTATACAGGTTATACTAGGGGTATCTTGCAATAAAAGTGAGTGCAACAAAAGGGTTTTATCACGAGAGGTCAACAAGTCGGTGTGACAAGTCGATAAACGCACACATCAATACACATATGGGCTCATTTGAGTGTAAATCCTATAATATTTCCTTTATTGAACTATCTATCCCTATCACTCAATTAGGTCTCGAAATGATGTACATGCCAAGTTCTAAAGTCTACAATACTACCGGCACACTCATATTTTGGTGGATTTATGTAATAACATATGAAAATGGAATATGAGGCAAACCTCACCAATAGAAATAAAGGGTAATTTATACTCGGCAAAGATCTATTCTAGTTTTAGTATTGAAAAACATGCCAAAATTTTTGAAAATGGCATAAAGTTTTCAAAATAAACTAGAAAATCGAAGGCAATTATAGGTCAAGTGGTAATTCTACTCCTATCCCCCACTTGGTTTGTACAATATCCCTATTTTACATTTAAGGAAATGAAAAGTTAAAAACAAGAGTAGAATTATAACGGAAGAACCCCCTGAGCATTGCTTTCTAAATCCGGAGCTTAGTGTATAGTCATGGAATCCTATCTAGAAAATTCTATGCAACCTCATGTCCCTGAAATCACTTAACATACCTAAAGCATTATATGTTTCTAAAATACAAAATATAGAAAACTAACTCACTTTCGTAGGAATCACGGTTGTATTTAGCGTATGCAATGTAGAATCTATAAGTTATCTAATCTCGTAATGTAATGACAAAGAACTAGAGAGAGAAAGTGGAAGGGATGAGCACTTTTAGAGAGAGAAAGGAAGAGAGAATATTAGATTAGAATGAGATGTAAAAGTGAACAACCAACCCTCTCCAAGGTGTGAAGAGGGGTATTTATATGTCTACATATGGCAAGCCATAGGCTTTAGCATGTGTTATCCATGGGCCTTGGCCTTTCTACCTTATCAAGGTTCCAAACACTATAATACGAGCCTATCTTACAATATTATGGAAGTGAACGATACTTTTCATATTCCTAACAATCTCCCCCTAAGGGAGGTCACTCCATTTTACAAAACGGTTAATCTTAGCATACTATGCTTGTCTTTAATCTTGAGCTCGCATTCTTTAAACTTCAATCATTAACTTGTGATATGTTGTAGTGATCTTTGACTTTATGCTTGGGCTTGTTCCCTTAAGCTTGACTTGTAAGTGAACTTGTGCTTCTTTGAGATCATCACCAAAGCATAATCTCTTATCATCTTAGGATCTTTTCACCATCTTGTGTACTTGTGACTTTGGGACTGACATGCTCATACTTTTCTTGAGTTTGAAAGCTTGTGTAGTCATCTTTCTTGAAATTCTTTAACTTTAACACTTCGTCACTTCAAGAAAGACGTATGGTATCAGAGTAGCGGAAGTCTTGAAACATGTACTTGAGCTTTCATGATGTCTTTACATATGTTGATCGAGTATGAGCATGTGGTTATAAATCCTGACTTGTCTAGTATCAGCTGCGGCTACCATCGAGATTACCTGCCTAAATGGGTTAGTGATAAACAAAATATATGGACAAAAATCTCTTTGTCACTTCGTCGAATACGGTTGCTATAACCACGATTCCCCGTTGATCAGTATAAATACTGCCTGTGATCAGGTAGAATTCTAAAGAATCTCCTTGACAGGGTTTCGCAGCTGCACTAGCCGTTCTCATTACTAAAGCGTCTCAAAGCAGACAACACGATATGAGTGAACCAGTAAGACAGAGTCTCACCGATTGAATCAAAAATTGACTTGAAAATCAATCGACGTGTCACTTGCTAAAATGATTTTGTGACACATCGAGAGTTTTATCATTTCAAAATTCATCAATCATCAATTCATAGTCTGGACCGAATCGATAACCAGTGTCACAAGTTTGATCCATATAGGATCACACAAGTCACCTACTGCAGAGCTTGTTTGATGTTGGCTTTGGAAGGGTTTCCATCGTCACTGTAAATACTTTAGTATCACTCTGATGTTCTGGTAATATCACAAGGATAATGCGTAGGACTCTTAAGTTATTACTTGTTTTCATAGTGTGTGAGCAACAATTATAATTGAATAGTGTCCTAGTGAGATTTATGGACGATCTTCTTTGGCTCTAGACTCAATAGTGCACATTTGGTTTTAGTAATCGGAGGCTAGAGCAGACTGCCACCTTTTTAATACCAACTAACTCAAAGTGAGAGAGTCAATAGAAATTCATGTAATCTCCATGATAAATGAAACAAGAGTCTTTTGAGAGACCTTGAGTGGCTAGGGAGGGTTGTGCATTGCATCACTTGGTCCATGATGACTATCTTCAATACCAGACAACAACTTAGTGTTTCTGATAGCATATGTATTGACCCGGTTTCTGCCTAAGTGTAAGGAGGGCTTCTTTCTTTTCACCCTTTATCTTAACTTTTCTTTTTCATTCTTCAACCCCTTCAATGCTTACCGAGACTTCATAACTAGTACCTTGTTGGGTTTGTTCTAGTGCTAGCTCTGTCTCAGTCGGCATTATTCCCTTTTCTCACTTTACTCCTTTTGTATCATACTTAAGGACTTCTATTCTATCTAATGGAATGTCCTTGGGTAGATCCCTCTGGTTCTGGCTGGATCATGGGAACGAACACCTATACCTAACCACCTTATAACTCCAAGTAATTAAATACATGGTTGGTCTTTTGGTATTGTTCATAGCCTTAAAACCATTTGAAAACATCGATCAAGGTACTTTGATATAAATCAAAACATTTAGTACCTCGTAATGGTTATTTTACTTTATCGAATTGCCTCCCCTGAAATGTGCAGTCAGATAAACCTAAAAATGTTTTAGAAAATGTTTAGCACATACGAGGACAGGAGTTCACACATGAGTCTTTAAGATCACATTATACAGGTTATATATATTTTAATCACATTTTCTCCCCTTATCAAAAATATCAAATCTCTTGATATTTTGGATATCAATTAATTTAAATATGTATGAGAATAATTTGGGAAGAAAAATGTTCTAATTATATATCAAGCCTATTATTAGGAACATTTAGATGCCCCCCCCCTCAAATTATGAGGGAATTATATGGTGTTTGAGTACGTTAAGTTGAAATTTTTTGAATTTACTATGAAATTCTTGAAAATTCATACTCAAACACTATATATGCCTATTTCTAGTCTAACACTACTTATTTACATATACACAAGATTTGTAATTACGAGAGAATGACCTGAAATGGAGTAGGACAAAATATGACATAGTTATATTGTTCGTTCAAGCAGTCTGAAGTCTTCTTCGTACTCTCTCCCACCAAAAAACTTTCCCAAGCTCCTCATCAACCTTCTCTCTAGCTGCAGCTTATCGATGGCCTTGATCATGATGCGAGACCTTTGTTTGTCTAAGTTACTCCATCTTCTCTTTGGCAAGTAATCCATCCTCATGTTGAAAGCAATATCATGAAGAACAGATCGAAGAGATGTGAGCGTCCAGTCACTAAACTTGTAGAGTTTATCCGAGCGTATTAACCTGATTCTTTTGTACTTGTCTACATAGATAATTCCTTGTGGATTGTTGTATGCAGTGTATGGAGTTCTTTTGGAGATGTCAGACCTGAATGTCTCCGGCTTAGTGATATTGAGCTTCTTATGGTAGTTTTCAACTCCCAGTTGAAGGTCTTCTACCCGCCTAAGAATGACAATACGGTCTAGTAAACATCCGTAATGCTACACCCACGTCGAAGATAACGTCTCTTTCATGATTGGAGAGGTTCTTTTGAACCAAGAGAAGCAGCATGTCTTCGATATCATGTAGGTGAAGTCGTGGAAATTCACCTTCCTTGAACTTGTATAGTTGCTGAACTTCTCTTCGAACTTCAATCTCTTCCAGATACCCATAGTCATACCACTTCATAAATTTTACCTTGGTTACTACAATAATTCTTTTCATGGAGTACACATCATATTTGGACACCTTGTTGCTTGAGAATCCATAGAATCGTTGTCATTTTGGACCCTAGTGAGAAACTCCCTAGACAGCATATCTATCACAGGCTACCTTTACTAGACACCATAACGATGAGACCATGTCTTTGATGCCTTGAATATCATCATATTTAGCAGCCTTGGTTTTTGTTGTAGAAGTCGTATATTTCGCGCTTGAGCTTCCACCTTTCAGATACTCGAGGTCGTTGTTGATGAAGTAGCCAACAGGAACTACTTGACGACCTCGATCTTTAATCAACAGTTGAGGCTTGCTAAGGTCAAATGGATATTCCTGTCCTTCAGGGTTATTCCAGTTAAGGCGATTAGTGACAGCTTTATAACATTCTTTGAAATGATATTCGAGTTCCACACGGCTTCTGCATGTCCCTTTGAGAAGATTAAATGCTGGACCAACAAGAAGATCTTGTGTCAAATTATCAATCTTGAGATTGTTCATGACATATGCTGAGAAGTCGATAGGGGTGCTCATAAGCTCGTCGAAAGAAAGAGGAGGTTTTGCTGCTTTGGCAATTTTGCTGATCTAAATCTGAGGTGGTCTGAAATCAATTGTTTTTCTAGTATTCTAATCTGAATCTGGAGTCAGAGGCCTTTTAGGTTTCTTGAACCCGTCATGCTTTAAAGCTGCCTCAAAATTGGGTTGATCCTCAGTGTTACCCAAATCACTTCCTTGATTTTGTAGCATCTCGGTGTCTGCAAACTCAAACACTGATTCCTCTACTTGAGCAGACTTTCCAAATGATTTTGGCTAAGACTTGGTGCCTTTGGATGAGCTTGACTTTGATTCTTTTGATTTTGAGCCTTTTGATGGTTCAACATCCTTGCTTGTCTTCCGTCTCTTCAACCCTTGATCTGATCCAACAAGAGGGTCTTCATCTTTGTCCTTGTCTTCACGATCTCTCTTTAAAGAATATGCTTTACCATAAGATTCAAAGAGATCCTTGTTAACCTTATAAGATTCGGCCAGCCCATCGTATAGTTCTTTGTGTTCTTGAGCTCCTCGATACGATTTACTTTTCTGCATCTTGTCTAGAAGGATCTTCTTCAATTCAAACTCTATAAGTGATGATGCTACATCGTATGTATTTTTGGGTTGAGAAGAATATTTATCCAGGACAACATTCTCAAGTGATTCAGTAATGGTGCTTTTGATCACCGGAGTGACGTAGTCTGATACTTCCTTCATATTTTTATTCTTCATCATCATTCTGATTAAGATTAGGATTCTTATCTTCATCAGAATCAGTCCTTTCACTGTCACTTGCTTCATTGTCACCATTAGCATTACTGTCAACATCATTATCATCATCAGTGGTGACATCATTACTGTCATCATCATTGCTATCATCATCTTCACTATTTCCCCAAGATTCATTCTCACTCTTAGATTGATCTTTGGGTACATCGGGAACCTCTGGTTTAGTACCAATTCCTTCATTTATACCAGTTGTCTTGTCTTGAGACTCATCAGGAACCTTTGGTTGGGAACCAACTCCATCACTTGAGCCACTTGCATGAATCTTATGAGTTTCCTGCTTGCTTTTCTTGAGAGCTTTCTTGAGCTGAGTAGCTTCAAGTAATGCTACATCAGAAAGTAGATCCATGCCTTTGCCTCTATCAAATTTAGCTGGTGCTTTCTTCTTTGACACAAACACACCAGGAGTGTCTCTGATGACAACACTTGTTGTTGGCACAGTTGTAGACTTCTTGACAGGTTTCTTAGCTTGCTTAGGCTTATTTGCAAGTTCTTCTTCTAAGACAGGAGACAGTTTCTTTGAGGGTGAAGCAACTTTCTTAAACTTCCTTACAATCTTAGGAGTAGCATTTCCAGTAGCAAAGTCAAGATAAATCTTATAAGCTTTGGAATCTTCGATGGCTTGATTAATTATTTCTTCAGGAATTAGAGCTCCATACATCTGATAGTCTTGTGTTTCGAAAATAAACTTCAATGTACCCAACAAGGTATCATCGCGAACTGTATGAATATTTATCCGGTTCCTTATAGAGATGGTTTTATCTTTAGAGATGAAATGATTGATGATAACTTTAGTAAATCTTGGGTAGGGCATGTTCTCTATACGTGTGGTACTTATGTCTCTGTTATCAGCTTGAAACATAAAATATTCCCATAGTAAAGCAACAAAGTCAACATTCTTCTTGTTGTGCATACCTCACAAGATTTGAGCTCTTGACGGCCTGAGCCTATCAAGTCCTGATGACTTTCTAGAGATGCACCTATTGATGATAGCAACAAATGTTCTTTAGGGCTGGTGCATATGATCTGTATGGATTTCAGATAGCATATCACACTTGCCAGTGTACCCGAGTTCCTTGATAAATGGAACCATCTCTTCT
Source organism: Tanacetum coccineum (assembly GCA_026074375.1). NCBI lineage: Eukaryota > Viridiplantae > Streptophyta > Magnoliopsida > Asterales > Asteraceae > Tanacetum > Tanacetum coccineum. The sequence goes on along the minus strand of BQNB010063775.1, from coordinate 2,485 downwards.
TTGGGAGGAGGTTTAACAAAATCTTGGTTGGGGAGTTTGAGACAGATCTGGAGGATCTCATGAAATACTTCAGTGTCAATTCGGAACTTTTTCTTATCCAGCTTGAACCGGTATGCATCTGTATCTTTGATCTTTTTGATGGTATTCCAGAATTTATGCATGTATATTTCAGGAACTTCAGCAGTGATCAAGAAAGCTGGATAACATAGAGAGAGTTTAAGAGCATCCAATGTGACTTGATATGTGGTTTCTCTTTGTGACTTGCTGAACTCTATTCTTGCGTTGCATTTTTCAATCTTTAGTCGATTCATGTTTCTGCTAAGAATATTCCAATACAGTTCATATACAAACAGATTTATATATCATTGATTGACTGATTTGATTCATGGGGATAGACTTAGAGAAGCAATTTATAGTCATTAACTAGACAAATTTATCACATATTATCAGGCATTCAGTCAAAGTATAGGATGACTGACATTAATCAGAAAGTCAAATTAAAGGTCAACAAACTAACAATTGATCAAACACAGTCAATTTAGCAACTTACATATGATATAAAGACGAATTATCCTAAAATAAGTTATCAAATGAAAACATTTAGGAAAAAAAATAATCTTTAAAATTCTATGTATAAATCGCTCCCTAAACAAACATGTATAAATCGCCCTATCTAAGAAAAACTGTATAAATTGCCCCTTCAAAAATAGTGTATAAATCGCCCCCTATAGGAGATATGTATAAATCACCCCCTATAGAAAACGTATAAATCGTTGTATATAGAAAACGTATAAATCACCCCTATAGGAAAGCGTATAAATCACCCCTATATGAAAACGTATAAATCGCCCCTATATTTGACGTATAAATCGCCCCCTATAGGTGAATGTATAAATCACCCCCTATACGTGACCTATACCAAGAGTCTATAAATCGCCCCCTATAATTTTGAATTAACACAAACTCAATTTTTTAGGCAATTAGAGTGCACTCCATTATGAACCAAGCATATATAAGCAACATATATCAGTTATAACATGAATTAACCACAAAATTTTTACTTTGAGTACAATACGATTAACTTCCCAAACTCACAAAATTTATATTCAAGACATGGATTTTATTGCTCTAACACTTTCACAGTCATATTCAAACACACTTTAAGTATAAACCCACTTACTTTTTCATCTTTTTCCTTAATCCCCACTTTTTTGAACACACGAATTAATCAAAACGCAATCATATGTTATCCTTATGTAAAACTGTTATACACGAGTTACAACCCTTGCCCATCAAAATCCCTCAACTAATTTTGGATTTGGTTCACTTTCGATTTTCATAAACCCTAAGCGAATTTATAGGGATTTTGAGCAAAAATTCGTGATTCAACCTAATTCGTTTTGCACATTAGTTGTTAAGATTGTAAGGAACATAATTGTAGTTTTACCTCAAAGCTTGAAATGCACAGATTCAATGTTTCTTGTGGGTGACGATTTTGAAGAGAGGAAAGAAACAATTTGAGTGTTTTTGCGTTTGTGTGTACTGAGAACGAGGGAAGGGGGTGTTTGTTGTTAAAAAACTTTGATTTTTGACACAAATTCCCCCTGAACTATATACTTCTTACTCATTTTCTTTAATAACATTCTTAAGGTTTTTCTAGTTTGACTTTTGACACTTTTAGTCTCTAAAGTTTTAATAAGCTAGACTAAACCATAAGATACGCTATCAATACCCTAAAGGCATAAACACATAACATCTAATTCACAAATAAGTTAAAATTAATTAACTTTACGATAAATATTATTCTGTTATTGTTTAAAAACCTTTTTCCTTTTATTCCTTGATGATTTTGAAGAAGATAATTTTGACATTGTCTCCCCCTCAAGCAATGACCCGTTTTCTACTTAAAGAGCAATAGTCGTTGTTTGATTGGTCAAATGCCTTGAAAAATAATTTCTGATTAATTATTGAGATGATTATTTTATTTTTGAAAAACCAACATCATAAAATAAGATTTCTCTTATTTTAACAAATAAATGTACTGACACGTACATTAATTTGTATAAAGGAAGCACGGGTTGTGTTGGAAAGTAAACACAAGCCTTTGAATGAATATGAAGTAATTCATTCCCGAAAAAAATTAATTTCTCGTTGAGAGGTCAAGTTTTTGTTTTGAAATACTTGCATTTAAATTGAAGACCGGGTTGCTATCGGAAATAATTGCAAGCCAGTTGACATGTTTTAAAACATTTTAAATAAGCTATTATCGGAAATAATAGCATCGGGCCACAAAGATCCATATGCAAAAGATATAGTTTCTCTTGGTTAGTGTCCTCAGCTTTGGGTTGATGAGAGATTTTCTTGCTTTTTCCTAATGTACATGCAGAACACATATGATCTTTCTGAAATTTAAGCTTTTAAATGCCTCATGCAAGACCGTCTTTGGCTAGCTTGTTAAGAGTACCAAAGTTGAGATGCGATAACC
>BQNB010063774.1:0-35557 GCA_026074375.1 Tanacetum coccineum | reverse complement strand
AAGTACCTATAATGTCCAGCGTATTTCTGAGTTACATCCAAGTTTTATGGCTTTGCAATATCCGTTGCTTTTTCCATATGGTGAAGATGGATTTCACTTGAATTTGCCACTTAATGTTCCTTCATCATGGAAGAGTTCTGTAACATTTCGTATTTTCAGGTCATTTACGACGTCATATATTTCACTAATTATTATTTTTCTTTCTCGTACGTGTTTACTTTTAATTTTATTAGTTAAGTTAAATCGCGTAAGCTATAAATTAACAATCAACGTAAACGGACACCAAAGGAATAAAAGTTTCGTCAAGCGAGCATTATATTATTTTTACGAAAGTAATAATAAACTTTTTATATTTTATTTTTATTGGTTGCGTAAAACGTTACGTTTCGCGATAAATTACGTTTAGGTATTCCCGGAATCACCAAAACTTTTCTACGCTTCAACAAATACCTATGTTTATATCTAATGCTTAAAGTTTTATAAAACTTTACCTACATTCATCACTTGAGCCGAACCTTACACGAAACAAATAGACAAATACATACACTTTACAAAGTTATGCATTATGTTATAATAAAACTACAACTTATACATTATCAATATATACTTTCATTTTCATTTGGCAAATAAAGAACTAGCTAAACATCTACCTTGATTTCATGGGATAACATCTTCTTTAAGGAAGACTAAAGACTTCCATGTTTTACTCAGTGTGTTCTTGACTAGTCTTTAGGATATATAAGGCTTTAGCTAGCATATTACACACACACTTCTCACTTTCAAGCTGTAAAACACAAAAACTCTTCCTCCCTCCTCCTCCTTTAGCCCACGGCATGCCACAAGGACCATACTCAATCCATACAAAAATTTTCTACCACTTATACAAGCATACACACAACATATCTAAGACCTACTAAGATGGTTTGAAGGTTAGGTTAAGTATTTTCAAGTGATGAAGCAAAGAAAGTGAAATTAGGGTTTTTTGGGAAATTAAGGTTTCTAATCTTGCAAGCTTGGTTTAAAAATCTAAACAAGGGTTTAGATTATATTTCTCATCATCATTTATCACTATAAGGTTATCTATAAACTTTTATGTGTTTACTTTTATCATTTTATGTGTTTACATATTCTATATAACTAAATCACCATTTAGAGTTTTAAACATGTTAAATAGATAACTTACTTGTGATTATGATTTTGTACACTTTTTCATATGATATGTTGTAACACCCCTATTTTTACAATATAGCAGCGGAAGCTAATCTGGGGTATTACTTCATGGATACAACAATCATAATCATAGAAAACAACTTTAAAAGAGACGTTGTTGGAAAAATTTAGTTATCATTCATTATAATCAGAGTTTTTACAAAATGCAGGTCCCAAAATCTAAAACATTATGTTTGAATGATAACAGTTCAGCCATCTTCGAGTCCATGCCACTCCGTACCGCAACTTGCTCAATTACCTGAGATAAACATGCTAAAAAGGGTCAACACAAAGGTTGAGTGAAATTCATAGGTTTGAAATGTAATAGTTGAATACAAGTTATAGTGGAAATATTGGCATTGCAGGGACAATCATCATGGAGATCAGTATTATTATAGAGAACAGTATTATCATGGAAAATAGTTGAATATTATATGGTTGAATGCGGGTTATTATAATGGTAATAATTGCAACGAATACAATTATCATGGAAAATCAGGGTAACATTATTATTGTACCTAAGCTCATGACATCAATACATTAACAGGGAAATCACCGTAGTGATATTGGTTAGGGACAGATGTCCCCGTGGAAAAGGTAACTTGCCAAGGTTACCTATTAGGACAAATATTATGCGTTTGGCTACCCCAAGCATGGGTATACCAACGGGAGCCGTCACCCCCAATAGATCTATTCACAATATTCGCGTTCACTCGCAATGCAAGTAATTAATGATTCATGATATGGAAATAATGGCACTGGAAGCTACTTAGGCAATAATATATCTGGATAGCATACATATCTGGATAGCATACATTTAGAAAACACTTGTATTCATGGTTTATATCAGGTATCACAGGTTTATAAAGTATTCAAAAGATTGAAATGTGGGGTTATGAACTCATTAGGTCTTTGAAAAGTAATCATGTTGTTATAAGATAAACGAGTATATAAAAGAGTTTGTAACAAGCATGTATCCCCCTCGCGGGTTTATAAAACATGTAAATAAGTAAAGGCGAGGTTATGAACTTCACCTGATAGGTAGTTGTAATAAATATTCCAAAATGAAAGCTGACGACTTTATCACGATCTTAACAGGGAAGGTTGATATAGCAAAATGATAGTAAACAGCCACGTCACGCAACCTGAGTAAATATGTCAAGTCTTAGGTAGATTGTACTCTAGAACTTTGGTTCAGAGAGTCTAATATTGTTATGAGTTTGATTGAAAAGTTTGGAATTATTGTATCACCGTTCGGGCCATCATAATTCAGAGGTCATTCAGTAAACGTTTGAGGAGCTAGGGCACTTTAAATCATAAACCCAACAACTCAGTCAGAACGTAATACCAAGATGAAACCGCTTAATATGAAGCTCCCTAGTATTGTGGTACGATATAATCGGTTTTAAACGTTTTATTCAATATCTGGAACTGATAATCACGTCAAGCGTTAATTAAAGTTATGTCTTGTAATGTTTTGAATATATTTTTATACTATTTCAAAATGTTACATTTTAGACCCTTGAGAATGAAAAATGGCAAAATATACCCTTGGAGTTTGCACTTTTACAAGTTTAAAAGATATACAAAGTAAACCTTGAACTTTGGAAAGTGACATAATAGACCCCTATAGTTATAACTTTGATAAAATGACATTTTCAGTCCTTTTAGTTATAAGTTTCAGAAAGTTACGATATATACCCCTTGCATAAAAAACGTATCGTTTTTATTCTAAAATCCATAATAATGATATTTTTCAATATGAAAAGTAATTTACAGGTTATAGCTTATTAATATAAGCTAAAATATGAAGATTTAACATAACGAAAGTTTAAAATAACGATTCGTTAAGCTAGGAAGCAAAACGGGTCAAATTAGGGTTTCAAAATGAAAACGCGCGGGTTTTAAGTTCAAATTCTTTCAATAATCAATAAAGTGGTTATATTAACATTAGTTAAGCATGTTAGGATAGATTTTAACAACATTTAACCCTTATAACATTTAGTTTTAAGAAAAACATAAAATTAGGGTTTCGGGTGTACGGTTTTGGATCAAAATGGAAAATGAGTATGAATCGAGTTATAAAACTTTAACAAGAGTATATTTAGGATCATATGAACATTATAAGAGTGTAGGAGCAGGTATGAAGATCATAGAACCTGGGTTTGAGCTTATAGCTTGGAAATGGGTCAAAATCGGGACTTTTAGCTTCGTACGCCTAGAATAACGACTCTGGGGCTTCTTTTCTTGATTTCTTTTGCTTCACTTATGTTCTTGAGACTTCTTAGGACCTCTTAGGAACTTATTTGAGCAAAGGATTGCTGCTATGATGGGTTATAGAGGAGGAAGTGGGGGATGAGTTAGAATGAAGGGTTTACCCTCCTATTTATACTCGAATTCAACCAAGGAGGTTAAGGAAGCTTAAAGACCAGGCCTTGGATTGTGGGTAGCCTAAGGGTTTATGTGAGAAGGCTATGAGATGAATCATGTAATCTAGAATGCAAGGTGGAAGGTGATGGAGGTGCTTTGTTGTATGGTGGTGATGAAATGGTGGTGTTGGTTGTTTTATAGCCAAGGGTTTTTACTTGGTGACCAAGATGGGTGATGGAGCTACTTGTGGAGATGTCATGGAGGTGCTAGCGTGAGGGTGTGATGATATCATGGTGGTTCTAGACGTTTTAGGGGTGTTTGGTTTGATTTATACATGGCTGTTTTTGGACAGCCAGCATTGGTCTCGGTAATTTGGTTGCCATTTACAAACCGTAACTCTGATGAAGCTCAAACCACCGAGCATTGTTAGATATTTGAGTCCTCTACAACGTTTAGTTTTACATATTTGGGGGTTACTATACAAAAATTTAGAGATAATAGCTATTTACTACAGGTGTGCAGAATCTGCGCACCTTTGCCATTTCGGTTATAACTAATTCATCCGACGTCGAATCGGGTTGATTCCACCGGCAAAATGATCACAAGACATAGGGCTACAATCTAGTGTCTTCATTTAATACCCAGAATCTATTGATTTGCCCAGATCCTATGTTTGATAGACTGATCCGATTCTGAACTAGGGCCTAGTTTTAGGTTTTAGGGTTAGAACTAGATTAGGGTTTTGTTTTAGGGTTTCTAGGATTTAATTCATGTATAATGATGTTATAATGATGAAATAGGATTTGTAATGTTGTAAATTAAGTATTTACAACTTATTTGATTAATGGTTTAGGTTTAAAACGGATAAAAACCAAGAAACGGGTTATGGTTTAGAAACTAGCTCGGTTTAGGGTTTCTTGTTTTGATTTCATGGAATCTTATGAAATGAGAATGAATATGGAATGTAAATGAAGTGCATTACTTGCTTTTAACTTGTACTTAATAGATTGTACGGAATTCCTTAGGAAAACGGAGGTAAAACGGCTATTTTGGATATCGTGCATTAATGACTTGTACATTATGCTTTAAAGGACTTGTACCTTATTTTGGAGGGAAAGTATATTCAAATGAGATGTTATATTACTTGTACTTATGCTTTAGTAGCTTGTACATTCGCTTTAGATATTAACCTTTCATGGAATTAGGGTTTAGAGGTATACGATAACGGTTTAAAGCCCGTTTTGATATAACGTTGCAAATGGTACATTATATGAGTAATGTACTTTGTAAAAATGATATTATGATATTGACTTGACATGTTAGGATGTTTGCTTGACATATATGAAGATAGGATTGCATAGGTAGTTGCGTGAGCTCTGTTAAACTTTAGTTTATGTAAGTTTTGTCTGAGGATGTATTGAGATTTGGTAATGTAAGTAATTGTATAAAGCGAAAAATTTCCATGAAAAGTTGATTCATATATTAATAGATAGATGTACATTGCATCTAATTAATAAATGGATAATTTACATTGATGAAAATTGGGTTGTTATAGGTCGCCAACCCTTAAAGAAATTCCTTTTGTCCGAGATATAGTTGAAAGTTGTAGTGGTATTGTTTAGGAATAAATGTAGGTACTGGCATGAATTTGATCTTTATGTTAGGCTAATCAAGGTCACAAGTCCACGTGTGTGATACATTTATAATTATGTTGCGCACCATAATTATAATTGCCTCCTTTCACACGTTTATTTATTCACACCTCTTGATGACAACCAATAGAATTTCTCCAAATCTTGATATATCTTGTCAGAACCTGGGTGGATGGAATACTTCGATTTATGGAACCTGTGGGTTATGGGCCTACCACGCTTCTGCTGCGCCACTCTGATCGTAAAGAATCGTTATCCATTAACCTTTAAAAGTCAACATCGAATAAGAATGCTATCACAAGTCTTTGTCAAAACTTTCATACCTAGTGGTATTGAAATCATTTGACATTGTATAGATTCTTGTGTGTTTCCTTGTTATTACGTTGCAGGATATAACGGAAAATTTTAGAATACGGAGATCATCATGAAAAGGTGAGATAGATAGTGAGGATAAAAGATCTTTAGTTAAATCATCTGAAAAGTTAGGAGAGGTGTTTCCTGGTGAAGCCAGAGAATAGTCTGATAAAGCCGGGATATAGTCAGGAGAATGTGTAGAGGAAAAAGTATCCTCAACATCGGAATCAGATAGGATAATAATAGGATAGATATATTCGGGAGTAGACATAATTCTGTATAACAACTCAGTGTAAATAACATAAGTTATTTATATAATAGTATAGTAGTTATGTATTTTTACATACTATTCGGAAAAAGTAGTGGCATCTTCACAATTCAGGGAATGTAGTGGCACGGAGGACATTGATGGCAAAAGAAAAGTAGTTATAGTTAAGGTTTTACCCTTGTTCTCTATAACCGTGAGCTCTGATACCACTCTGTAACACCCCCATTTTGGACATATAGCAGCGGAAGCTAATCTGGGGTATTACTTCATGAATCACAGACACAATCATAGAAAATGACTCAAAAGAGACGTTTTTAAAAGATACGTTATCATTCATTTAAAATCAGAGTTTTACAAAGGCAGGTCCCAAAATCTAGAAACATAAAATGTGAATGATAACAAGTTTTAGCCATCTTCAAGTCCATGCCATAAGTTGCTCAATTACCTGAGATAAACATGCATAAAAAAGGTGTAACACAAAGGTTGAGTGAAATTCATAGGTTTGAAATGTAATAGTTGAATACAAGTTATAATGGAAATATTGGCATTGCAGGGACAATTATCATGGAGAACATTTATTATTATGGAGAACAGTATTATCATGGAAAACAGTTGAATATTATATGGTTGAATGCAAGTTTAATAGTGATTGGGCTACGTTGTTATACACCCGTAATTGGTAATAATTGCAACGAATACAATTATCATGGAAAAATGGTAACATTATTATTGTAAGCTCATGACACCAATACGTTAACAGGGAAGATCACCGTAGTGATTATTTGGTTCAGGGACAGATGTCCACGTGAAAAGGTAACTGCCAAGGTTACCTATTAGGGCAAATATAGTGCGTTTTCGGTTACCCCAAGCTTGCGGTATACAAAACGGGAGCGTCACCCCAATAGATCTATTCACAATATTCGGTTCCACTCGCAATGCAAGTATTTAAGTGAGATATGTCGCTTGGGATAATTGTAATGGCATTGGAAGCTACTTAGGCAATAATATATCTAGATAGCATACATATCTGGATAGCATACATTTAGAAAACACTTGTATTCATGGTTTATATCAGGTATCACAGGTTTATAAAGTATTCAAAAGATTGAAATGTGGGGTTATGAACTCATTAAGTCTTTGAAAAGTAATCACATTGTTATAAGATAAACGAGTATGTAAAAGAGTTTGTAACAAGCATGTATCCCCCTTGCGGGTTTATAAAACATGTAAATAAGTAAAGGCGAGGTTATGAATCTCACCTGATAGGTAGTTGTAATAAATATTCCAAAATGAAAGCTGACGACCTTATCACAATCTTAACAGGGAAGGTTGATATAGCAAATGATAGTAAACAGCCACGTCACACAACCTGAGTAAATATGTCAAGTCTTAGGTAGATTGTACTCTAGAACTTTGGTTCAGAGAGTCTAATATTGTTATGAGTTTGATTGGAAAGTTTGGAATTATTGTATCACCGTTCGAGCCATCATAATTCAGAAGTCATTCAGTAAACGTTTGAGGAGCTAGGGCACTTTAAATCGTAAACCCAACAACTCAGTCAGAACGTAATACCAAGATGAAACCCCTTAGTATGAAGCTCCCTAGTATTGTGGTACGATATAATTGGTTTTAAGCGTTTTGATCAATATCTGGAAATGATAAGCACGAGAAGCGTTAATTAAAGTTATGTATTGTAAGGTTTTAAACATGTTTTTATACTTTTTCAAAATGTTATATTTTAGACCCTTAGGAATGAAATATGGCAAATTATACCCCCAGAGTTTGGACTTTTACGAGTTTGGTCCTTCAAGTTTAAAAGATATACAAAGTAAACCTTGTACTTTTGAAAGTGACATAATAAACCCCTATAGTTATAACTTTGATAAAATGACATATTAAGTCCTTCTAGTTATTAATTTTAGAATGTTATGATATATACCCCTTGCATGGAATATTTTTGCAAAACAAGTCCAAAATGTCATGCAAGCTTATTTTAAGTTTCTAAATGACATTTTTAGGTTATAGCTTATTAATATAATCTAAAATATGAAGATTTAATATGACGAAAGTTTAAAATAATGATTCGTTAAGCTAGGAAGAAAAACGGGTCAAATTAGGGTTTCAAAACGTAAACGCGTGGGTTTTAAGATCAAATTCCTTCAATAATCAATAAAGTGGTTATATTAACATTAATTAAGCATGTTAGGATGGATTATAACAACATTTAACCATTATAACATTTAGTTTTAAGAAAAACATAAAATTTGGGTTTTAGGTGTACGGTTTTGGATCAAAATGGAAAATGAGCATGAATTAACTTATGAAACTTTAACAAGTGTTTATTTAGGATCATATGAACATTATAAGAGTGTAGGAGAAGAAGTAGAACATCCAGAACCTGGGTTTGAGCTTCAAGGAGCAAAAATGGTGGAAATGGGTCGCTTCAGGTAGTATTTCCACTCGTACACCTTATATCTTGTTCCCGGGGATTCAAATCTTCAAATATTTGTTTGAATGATGTTCTTAGATGATCCTAGGATCATATGGAGTAGAGAATGTTTGCTCAATTGGGTTATAGAAAGAAGAAGTAGGGGATGAGAATGAATGAAGGGTTATGGGTTCCTATTTTTATCGAATTTCAACCAAGGAGGTTAAGGATGGGACGATGTATGAGACATTATGAAGAGGGTGGGCCAAGGCCAACCCCAAATTTTTGATAAGTACTAGTAGTATGTGTATTTTGATGGGTAATTTGTATATAAGACTTTAAAAGGCCCCCCAAAATAAAATACAAACGCCACTCTTATACATTAGGAAAATATAATATGTGGAATAGCAATCGGTGTGAAACAGAAGAGCACAGGAATATAACCATCAAACATCAACGACAAAGGTACCAAAACATCTTTATGATTCTTCTTACATGGTCTTTTAGACGATTTTAGTGCTAAAAAGCGTCGTGTGCGGTTGAAACGAAAAACTCTTATTGTATGACTCTTTAACTTTTAATTGTTTTTTTGCTATCTTTTTTCAAGTTTTTTGTTTTGGCCTACCCGACTGAACAACCCTGGCTTCGTCACTGGTTAAGGAAGCTTAAAGACCAGGCCTTGGACATGTAGAGTAGTTGAGGGTTGATGTGGAGAGGCTATGAGATGAATCATGTAAGCTAGAATGCAAGGTGGAAGGTGTGAGGTGCTTTGTTGTTATTGGTGGTGATGAATTGGTGGTGTTGGTTGTTTTATAGCCAAGGGTTTTTACTTGGTGACCAAGATGGGTGATGGAGCTGCTTGTGGAGATGTCATGGAGGTGCTAGGGTGAGGGTGTGATGATATCATGGTGGTTCTAGACGTTTTAGGGGTGTTTGGTTTGATTTATACATGGCTGTTTTTGGACAGCCAGCATTGGTCTCGGTAATTTGGTTGCCATTTGCAAACCGTAACTCCGATGAAGCTCAAACCACAGAGCATTGTTAGAAATTTGAGTCCTCTACAACGTTTAGTTTTACATATTTGGGGGTTACTATACAAAAATATAGAGATAATTAGCCATTTACTCAGGTGTGCAGAATTGGCACTTTGCATTACGGACTTAATATTCATCCCGAGTCGAATCGGGTTGATTCCCACCAGGCAATGATCACAAGACATTGGGCTAAATCCTAGTGTCTTCACTTTAATACCCAGACTATTGATTTTCCCAGATCTTGTTTTATAGATGATCGATTTCTGACTAGGGCCTAGTTTAGGTTTTAAGGTTAGAACTAGATTTCGGGTTTGTTTTAGGGTTTCTAGGATTTAATTCATGTATAATGTTGTTATAATGCAGAATAGGAATTTGTAATGTAGTAAATAACGTCTTTACAAACTTATTTGATTAATGGTTTAGGTTTAAAACGGAATAAAAACCCAAGAAAGAAAAAACGGGTTATGGTTTAAAAACTGCCGGTTTCGGGAACTTGTATTGATTCAGGAACTTCTAAGATGAGAATGAATATGGAATGTATAAGGCAGTGCATTACTGCTTTTAACATTGTACTTAATAGATTGTACGAATTCTTTTGGGAAACGAAGGTCAAACGGTATTATGGATATCTGGCATTCATGCTTGTAACATAATGCTTTTTAAAGGACTTGTATCTTATTTTGGAGGGAAAGTATATTCAGATGAGATGTTATATTACTTGTACTTATGCTTTAGTAGCTTGTACATTCGCTTTAGATATTAACCTTTCATGGAATTAGGGTTTAGAGGGTATACGTCTAAAAAGGTTTAAAGCTTGTCTTGATATAACGTTGTGAATGGTACATTAGATGAGTAATGTACTTTGTAATAATGATATTAAGATATTGACTTGACATGTTATGATGTTTGCTTGACATATATGAAGATAGGATTGCCATAGGTAGGTTGCGTGAGCTCGTTAACTTTAGTTATGTAAGTTGCGTTGCATATTGAGATATTGGTAATGTAAGTAATGTAATAAAGCGAAAAATTTCCCTGAAAAAAGTGATTCATATATAACAGATAGATAGTACATTGCATCTAAATTAATAAATGGATATTTACATTGATGAAAATTGTGGGTTGTTATACGAACCGAACCAAAGAACATCAAAGAAGCCATGGCTGATTCTGCATGGATTGAATCAATGCAGGAAGAACTTCATCAGTTTGATCGATTAGATGTATGGGAATTAGTCGACAGACCACTTTGCAAAAATGTCATTAACTTAAAGTGGCTCTGGAAAAACAAACGTGATGAGGAAAATACTGTCATTCGCAACAAATCTCGTCTTGTAGCTAAGGGATATGCTCAAAAGGAAGGAATTGATTTCGAAGAGTCATTTGCACCAGTTGCTCGGTTAGAAGCTGTACGGTTGTTCATTGCGTATGCTGCACACAAATCATTTATAGTATACCAGATGGACGTAAAAACAGCATTTCTTTATGGACCTCTAAAGGAGGAAGTGTACGTAAACCAACCAGATGGATTTGTTGACCCATATCATCCTGACAAAGTTTACCGTCTCAAGAAAGCATTATATGGTCTCAAACAAGCACTAAGAGCATGGTATGATGAACTCTCCAATTTCCTGGTATCTAAAGGATTCTCAAAAGGTTCTATTGATCCAACTTTGTTCATAACTAAACATGGGGAAGACATATTGCTTGTGCAAATTTACGTTGATGACATAATTTTTGGTTCTATGAACCCAAAACTTTCAAAATGATTTAGAAAACTAATGCACAGCAAGTTTGATATGTCTATGATAGGGGAGCTGAAATTCTTTTTAGGAATTCAGATCTAGCAATCCCTTCGTGGTATCTTTATAAACCAAGCTAAGTGTGCTCAAGAGATACTTAAAAAGCATGATATGACCTCATGTGATAGCATTGGTACACCAATGGCTACAAAACACCTTGATGCTGACTTGAGTGGTACTCCGGTCGACCAAAGAAAATATTGTAGTATGGTCGGAACACTCATGTACCCAACAGCAAGTAGACCAGATATTGTACATGCAACATGTTATTGTGCTCGCTATCAAGCAAACCCGACTGAGAAACATCTCATCGCGGTTAAGCGGATCTTTCGATACCTTAAAGACTCCATTAAGATGGGTCTCTGGTATTCGAAGGACACCGGTTTCGAACTAACTGCTTTTTCATATTCGGATCACGCGGATTGTCTCAATTCACGTAAAAGTACATCTGGTGACATACAATTTCTAGGTGGTGATAAGTTAGTTAGTTGGTCATCCAAAAAGCAGGACTGCACCTCAATGTCCTTAGCAGAAGCCGAGTATGTGTCTTTATCTGCGTGCTGCACAGATTATGGCTTCCACTTTGATAAAATACCTATGTATTGTGACTCAAAGGCAGCCATAGCCATCTTGTGCAATCTAGTCCAACATTCCCGTACCAAGCACATCGATGTCAGATATCACTTCATAAAGGAACAGGTTGAAAAGGGTATTGTTGAATTATTCTTTGTCGGAACTGAATACCAGTTAGCTGACTTGTTTACTAAAGCTTTATTGGAAGATAGGTTTAAGTATCTTGTCAGACGACTCGGTATGAGATGTTTGACTCCAGATGAACTGGAGGTTCTGGCAATTGAATCTGCTTGATCCATCAAACATCAATTTGTAAATATTTTTATTCTCTCTTTATTTTGATTTATAAAAATTTTGAAAAAGAAAATACAAAAATATAAAACCAACAAAAAGATAATAGAAAAATATAAAATCTAGAAAAGAAAATACAAAAATATAAATCCAACTAAAATATAAAAAAAAATATAAAAACCTAGAAAAACAAAATATAAAATCAGAAAAATTTCAAAAATACCAAAAAGAATCTTCTCGACATGTCTCTTGGAATCGATAACATTTACGTACCTAGAAATGTTGATTAACATCGACACGGGCGTGTAAATGAAGTTCGAGCAAGAGTTTCAAATGCTTTCAAAACATGTCATTTCTAAATTTTCTCATAATGACTTATGTACATTTCAGTGCATTATTTCGGTCTTAAAAATGTTATGACAGGAAGTGTATGCTTTCAGTGCGCTTACTCTAAAAATAGTAAGAGAAGTATTCTATCAGGTGTTTTAAAATTGTTGAACACAAATTTTTCAGAAAAAGAACTTTCAATGTAAAAGTTGTTACATTATTAATTTGTATATGGTATTTTTCCATTAAAAAGTTTTAAATGGTATTCTGTTAAAATTGTGTGTTAACTCTCCCTTCCTCGAATAAGTTTTAAAGATTGTTTGTAGTAGAATGTCATTTTATGTGAATCAATTTCTGAGGTGGGAGCTTTTTTAAAAAAAAGTCTTTCAATGTGTTGGGACATCTCATAATGTGCAATTTTAGTATCCATACACATTTTGTGAATTTTAAATGTGGAAACTTATAATGTCAATTATTAATATACATGTTCACTAGGCATATACTCCGTCTTCTACATTTTGTGGTGTCATATCAATTTTTTCATTCATTGTCAAGTTTTATAAATATTGTATCCTCATTATAATGTTGATAGGGGAGCAATTGAATAATGACGTCCTTCCAATAAAAGTGGGATAATTGTTTCTCCCATGGAATTTTTTATGTCAAATTTTAATCAATTGGTATTTCAAATACTAAGTGTTTTATTATTTAAAATAAGGGGAGAAAATTGTAAATAAAATATAATATAGAAGAATGTGATCTTTAAGACTCTAAGTGCAAAATCAGTTCCCTTTCATGTGCTAAACCAATTTTCGAATCTCGGAGCACATGTGTAGGGGGGTGTATTTGAAATTACATTGTCACAGAAAATGGTTTTATGGTTCGATCTCATACCCAACAACCTATTAAGTTCACGACGATTCTGAAGTCATAAGGTGGTTAGGTTAGGAATAAGTCCTACGATCCAACCAGAACCGGAGGGATCTACCCAAGGACATCCCATAGTTAGAAATAGCAGTCCTTAGGTATGATTGGAGATGAATGAGTAAAAGGGAAAAATGCCGACTAAGATTGAGCTAACACTGGAACAATCACAACAAGGTGTTAGTAATGACGTCTTGGTAAGCATTGAAGGGGTTGAAGAATAAAAAGAAATGTATGGATAAAGGGTGAAAACAAAGCAGCCCTCCAAACAACTTAGGCAGAAACCGGGTCAATACATAATCTATCAAAATCACAAAGATGATTGTTGATATTGAAGACGACATCATGGACCCAGTGATGCAATGCACAACCCTTCCCAGCCATTCGGGTTTCTCTCAAAAGAAACTTGTCTCATTTGTCACGGAGATACACACGTTATCTATTGACATCTCACTCCGAGATTGTTAATATTGAATAGGTGGCAGTCTGCTCCAGCCTCCGATTACTAAAACCAAAAGTGCACAAATCGAGTCTAGAGCCAAGAAGAGATCAAATTATAAATCTCATTAGGACACAATGTCAAAATACTCTTGCTGAACACCATAAAGTTCACAAGTTGTAACAAAGAGTCCTACGCATTATCCTTGAGATCTTGCCAGAACATCCGAGTGATACTTAAGTATTCACAGTGAAGATGGAAATCCTGCTTGAGCCAACATCAAACAAGCTCTTGGTAGGTAACTTGCAAGATTCTATATGAATCAAGCTTGTGATAACTGGATATCAATTTTGGTTCAGTAAATGAATTGACGACTTAATCAGAAAGATAGTAACTATCTGATTCACTCTTACCGTGTTGTCTGCTTTGAGACGTTCCGGTAATGAGAACTAGCAAGCATGGTGAATCTAATACATCTGTGTTAGAAGATCCTACGCTTTGAGCTGGAAACCCTGTCAAGGAGATTCTTTGAATCTACCTGATCACAGGTATAGTATTTATACTATAAAACGGGAAACCGGAGGTTAATGCAACCGAACTCAAGATGAATGACAAAGCCATATTCATCTTTTATTGCTAACTGTCTTATTTCAGGTTTAGACGACGGTGTTGCAACCTCATTCCAGCGAAGTCGGATTCATAAACCACATGCTCATACTTATGCTTTCAAAGTCAATCAATCAACATCAAGATAGTTGATTCTAAACTTCCCCACCATCAAAGAGCCTCAAAGTCAAATAAAGAATAGTCTATTTAGGGAAGATTGTTAGACTTATAATCATATATGTCAAACAAGAATGTAACAAGTATGAGCATGTTGGTCAAGAGCACAAGTTGATCAAGGAAGTCAAATCAAGATGATTCAAGTCAAGGAGATGATGCAAGATAACGATCTCAAGAACTCAAAGTCAAAAGATAAAGGCTCAAGATCAAGATCACAAAGCATGAATGAACAAAGTCATTACAAACAAGACAAGACCAAAACAAGGCAAATCATAAATGTCAAAAGTCATATCTTCAACGTCTAGGGAGACAATGATAAAACAAAGCAAACTCCTACAAGAATGTTATCGGTGGTACGGAGGAGTTTGAAGAAAAAGACCTCAACATTGGGGGAGATTGTTAGCCTTAATTATATTAAGTCAAACAAGAATGTTATCGGTCTTATAAAGTCAAAATAGGTCTTGTATTGTAATAGGCTAGTCGGGTTCAACGGGCTTGGATTGTAATCTAATATTGTCCATGTTTCGGGCTCAAAGCCCAAGATAAGCCAAGCCCGGCCCAAGTTAGAAAGCCCACATGCCACTTATGGCTCAAGGGTATAAAAGAAACCCTCTCCACATATGGAGAGGGTGTTGGTTACATTCCTTTCACTTGTAACTCACCATTTTCTCTCTCTAATCTAACTTCACGAGCACTTTTCTTCTATCTCTTTTTCTTTCTTGCTGCCGGCTCAATAAGAGCTTATTTAGGGCTTATTCGGGTTTGCTTATTAGTTGTGAAAGGATTATTTAGGACTAACAAAAAGCAAGAAAACAAAACGCCTAGATAGCTAAACATATAGATCATATTATGCAGCTTTATAAAGGACTCCTAGGTTATAGTCTAGGTCAAACCACCTACTTCTCTAAAACCTGAGGCTCTGATACCAATCTGTCACACCCCGCCAAGGCGGAAATGCGAGGCATAACGAGAATGGATATCATCACAACACAATGGGGTCTATATAGAGAACTACAATGCATAAAAGAAACCAAGGTATAGACACGAGGTGTCATAAAAATACTCAAACAAACATGAAAGATAACTGACGTCTTGTATTGAAGCAAAAGGGGTTCACATCAATACCAAGACATGCAAAACATCCAAAATAAACCTAAGCAATTCAAATCAACAACATTCAATATTCATTCATGCATGAAATAAACTAGGATATTAAACTCCGCAAGCAGCATATGGTCTCTCTAGCCACCCTCTTATTCTTAATATCCTCATGATGCTCACCTGAAAATGATGCTTAAAAACGTCAACACAAAGGTTGGTGAGAGTCATAGGTTTACGACACACAATTCAAACTTTCAATCAATTACTGTGATTAATAAAAGCAAGGTAGGACAAATATGAACTATCATGAACTTATGCTAGCATGCAATCCAAATCATCATATCAACAAACCAAATACTAGGTAGGCGTACCCATCCGATCCATTCCAATACTGGGTAGGCGTACCCATCCGATCCATTCCAAAGCTGATTAGGCGTACTCATCCAATCCATTCAACAACACTTGACATGCCAAATATAGAACATGCAAGTAAATCACAATCAACATGTAACATCAAGTCATGTAACAGTCACACAATGTCCATACTTAAATTAAAACACATAATCACAGCAATTTAAAATATTTCAAAGCCATTTGCATCATTTTCATCCCAA
Organism: Tanacetum coccineum; assembly: GCA_026074375.1. Lineage (NCBI taxonomy): Eukaryota > Viridiplantae > Streptophyta > Magnoliopsida > Asterales > Asteraceae > Tanacetum > Tanacetum coccineum. The sequence continues at coordinate 19,388 of BQNB010063774.1, read as the reverse complement.
TTTAAAAGCAATGTAAAAAAAGGACTATGAAACTCACCTGATGCTCAAAGCAGCTTCCCAAATTTCCTAACACAAAACTACACAATACAATATAAATGTGTTACACGCGACTAAGCCAAATGTTTAAGTCCATGTAACAATCATACGATGGATGTCTAAGAGATGTACATACCCCCATGGGTCACCCCTACACCATGCCCAACTTTAACCCTCTTATTTACTCATAAGTTTACTAAACTACATTTTACCCGAAAACGTAGAATTTTAATGACACTTTCCAATTTTCCAAACCATACCTACTGACTCTCATAAATTCCCAATAAAATCATCCATAAACTTCCATGAGTGTATTATCTACCTTATTTTCCCTTACATTATTCCCATGTTAAATGCCCCAAATAAATTCCAACTTTTATGTTACTCAAATTCGGATCTGAACGCGCACTAAAATGTTTGACCTTTGTAACCATACTTAGACAACTAATCAGAAGCTACAACTTTGAGGAAAGTTAATAGACATATAGAACTTAACTTTTGTGTTTTGGCTAACCTTAATTCGAATTTTAAATAGGGGTTTTACCTCTCTAATTCTGACCTAAATCTGACCCGTATTTACTATTTTGACAACTTTTCTTGTAGCTAACATTTAACTAACTTTCAGAACTCAAAATCGTTCGAGACTGGATATTTTGAAAAGTAGACTCTCTGAGCTACAATTTAGGCATCGGAAACACCTCAAAACACGTTACCATCATTGAGATATCATCACTTGAACACAGACCTAAAATCTACCAAACCCTAATTCACAAATTAACGCAATCTAACCCTAATCGTTTGCACCAATATGATCCTAATCAAACCTTAAACGCACTAGCATGATCAAAACATCATTAATTACAGAAGTTTTAAAGCCTTAATGATCCACCATGATAATTGTTACATGATTTAAAAAGGATAACAAGATTAGATCATTACCTAGCTTACCTTCTTGCTCCTAACACCATAATTCTTGTAAAATTCTTGGATCAAAATTTTTATCTTCCTTGTTCTTAGGGGGGGTATTTCATACGGCACAAAGGAGAAGGGGGAGAAGATAATTGAGCTAGGGTTTTATACTAAACTTAATAAATAGAAACCTAATCTAATTATACTTAGGATTAGGTAAAAAAATACATTTTTTTCTTTTTCCCCTTAAAACCTATCGGGCCCCCTTAATAAATATATATTTTATTTATTTATTTATTAATTATATCATTTCCTACTTTACCTTAATTTTCTACAAAAACTTATGCAAATTTGGTAAAACTTTTGCATGAAAACCCAAATACTAACTTTCTATTTATAACTTTTATTTCACCAAAATACTTTCTATATTTAGAAAGTTCATTACTAACTCTCATATTTCACGAACCTAATTCACTTCCATTTTGACATACTTCCATAATAATCCAACATATAATTATCCACATATTGACGTAGCAATGCATGCAAACACGTCACTCATTTCTATTGTCACTACACATGAACAAAATGGAAATAACCCTCAATATCACAAGCCCATTCTAAAATGAGATGAACATGCACCTCAGAATGATAAACATGCACATAGATAAGGTCACATATATCATAAATATAGCACATATAAACACTTAGCCAACACTAAAAGGTATGACTAACCTGATCAAATTACGGGTGTCACACAGGGCCTTGGAGAAGGGTAACCATCTGCCCTTACCGTATGCTCTTATGTTTTTTCACATATAATATTGCTAATGCAGATGAACCTGTCTTTGTTCTCACGTGTGCTTCCATTTATTCTTTTTAGTGTTAGTCAGCATGTTTGCTTTTTTATAAGCGTGTATTTTAGCTTTCATTTTATATTTCTTAGGTTGCTCAGTTTTTGTGCGTGTTTGCCTAAGGGAAAAAGAAAGTTAGCCGTTGCCTGCACAATTGTATTTCTTAGCTCATTGGTTTTTCAGAGCCGAGGACATGGTTAGTTAAAAGCTAATTCTGAGGTATATCTTTTTCCGGACCAGAACCTGCTCAAAATACCATTTCCTACCCTATTTCTGCTTATTTTAACAGTCTCTAGGATTGCTTATCTTTTTGCTCAAACGCTTATCTTGCCATCATTGATCTTCTCAATCTGTGTCTTTCAAAGAATCAGAGATCCATTCATAGAAAAAATAAAATAAAAAATTATAAACAAATAAGTATCTCCCCATTTTACGATGCTATCTTGATGATTTTGTTAAGTTTTTTGGCAAACTATATCTTTTGTGATGAGATCAGGCCAAAAAAAATTTTTTATACAAAATAGGTTATCAACTTAAACTTATAGGCCTAAATAAGCTATATGCTTAGAGGTAAAAAAAATTGAGCTAAAAGATCGAGAATCGTTTAATTGATATTCAAGAATGATTATCAAGGTAAACATTTATATTATAGAAGTTGCAATTTTTTTAATTATGGTTTTTTATTCATGGTTTCAAGACTCAATTGATCCGTTGGGTTAATTTAGTGGATATGTTGAAGATGAATCAGGAAGTGGAGTTGTGGTTATTGGTGTGAAAAGTATTGGTGAAGTGGGTGTCTACCAAGTGGTTGATGAAACTTTTATGAGAAGTGAAAATATGGTAACTTTTATTAACTTTAAAAATTAGCATTTTAAAGTTATGTTATCTATTTTAGATTGAGTTTAAGAAATGTATTTTAGCAAGTTGATAGTGATGAATGGAACTGAGATGAGCGATTTCTTGAGCGAAATGGAAAATATGATGAGTCAAAACAAACTTATTGAGTTACTAATGTGTACCAACATAAACCTGCACACATCTTTGAATTAAAGAATGCCGACTACATTGTGTGATGAAATGCTCTGCTACTTTAATACTTGATATATCTTTCCATTTTATGAGTAAATATCACAAAAAACCATATACCTTGCCTCCTCTAGCCTCTATATATAACGTATGTTCAGTTGATAATCATTGTAGTCGACTTTAGCCATCTTGATAGAGCTGATTATATTTTATTAACTTCTGTAACTGTGTTGTTATTAGGCCTAATAGTTAGGGGTATTAGATGGTTATAATAATATATATTATCCATCATCAAATTAGTGTATTAGCATGTTTGCTTAATCAATATATATATATATATATATATATATATATATATATATATATATATATATATATATATATATGAAATTTTGCATATTTTCTACAAGGTTTTTTACTACATAACTTAAGAAAGTTGTTTTTCAAAATGACAACCTGCTTTTAAGATTTAAAAGGAAATAAGCTGATAAGCAGTTCTAGAATTATTAATCCCAAGCACCCCATATTCATTTCTTAGTTTCGGCCTGTATTGACTTATTATGAGTTGTTAATAATTGGCATTTAGGATATACTTTTTAGAGAGTTATGTGCAACAATAACATATGATGCTGAAAATTTAAGTACTTGAAGTTTTAAACGTTTGCAGTGACGAGTATTACCATATACCTCTTTCATTCGCCTTTAGAATTTCACAAAAAATTTACCTTTAAGTTTCACTTAGAGAATCACGAGGAATACTAAAACCTGAATCATGCTTTAGAACGGGCTAATTTTTCTATGCTAACTAAATAGTGGTCACTTAACCTTTGATAAACTAAGAAAAGAATTTGATTAAGTGGAATGTCATGTTTGTAGTGGGGAACGAGTAGCAGAATGTATAAGTACATGCTTTAGTGTTAATAGATGAGTAAGTGATGATTGCCTTTAGTGTGGTTGGGCACACCGTCCTATGACAGCATCCTATTATGCGCTTAATGTCGGAATGGTGTCAAACTGTCAAAGACCTAGATTCTTGCCACAAAAAGAAGATAAGCATTTATGATTTTTGCTATATAATTATTGTCTAATATCAAGTGTTGTCTCTATGTGTGATTTGAAAGTGATCACGTGATATTGAATAATCAGAATCAGGTAATCAGTTGTAACACAACTTCGTGTATGAGATAGTTCTTACATGTGCTTATGTTACTTGAAGTGGTATATCACTTCTACCGTGTATAAAGTATTGGCAAATTCTTATTACCTAAGTCGTATAGGAGAAAATTTAAAATAAGGATATAAAGTAAGTTTACTCTATTTTTTGGTAACCATTTTTTTGCAGCTAATATCAGGCTAAAAGTCTAAACTATCCAATAACAAATTACTGCATAAATATAGGTAGCAGAATTCGGTTCTCTAAACACGAGAAACAAGTATTCTAACATGGAATCGCGATAATTAGATAAATACTTTGAAAACGCCTATTTAAATTATATGAATCTAAAAGAATCTTCATATGCTTTTGATAGGATGGAGCCAACATTGGCTATGCATGTGTTGTTTAAAGTTTCAGTAATCAGAAAAATCAGTTATTTTATTTTAAGGACATGCATACATGTAAAATGGCCCTAAATAATTAAATTTGACCCATCTATAATGTTCGGGTTGTTTTTGTAATGGGTTTTTGGTGGTATAAATGGTTGTTGAGGGTTGACGTAAAACTGCACAAGTAAAATGGTGACTTAACAACTCACTTAATCAGATAATTACATACACTCAACTAATACTGATATGAGTCATGCGCTAAGCTGTTACACTAACACGCACTAATCTTACTTTTTCTGCAGCATATTTGTCCGATAATTATACTACTTTTTGTTGAAGTGTGTTCTTACTTCAAAAGCGTAGCATGTTCTACGATGTGAAAGAAGCCCCGAAGAACTCGCTGGAATAGAAAACTATTAGTTAGCCGACGAAGAATGATTTTGATGTTGGACCTTATGTAAATTGCGGCTTGATTTCATGATGAAGTAAGTGTTACTATTTTTTTTGTTTCATTAGTCACTTATAAATGAATATGGACAGTTTAAACTGGCTGATGATAGTAATGTAAAGTGACATTAGTACACAATGCAATGCTAATTTTGTTTTACATGTTAAAAAACCGTGTCTTTCAGATTTCCATTTTGCACCGGCTCCTTAAGTTTCTTAATATTGTTTGCTACATGCAGTTTTAGAGACACTTTTCTGAACTCTCCTATCTGAACGTTGAGTTATGCAGGTGAGTAGTGAGTTTCTTAACACCAACTGTATTTCTTGGTAGTTGTAGATGGGTTTGTTTACGAAGAAACTTTCTAACTGACCTTGGGTAGTGGCATGGTATCCGCTAAGGAAAAATTTAAATGTATCACGGTTTGAGTGTCTTAGCAAGCTTTAAGTTTTGATCTTTCTTACTAGGATATAAAAACATACATAGCTGATCACAAACGCACTGTTTAATAGCTGATACAAATAGTGAGTTAGTATATCTTTGTAAACTAATAAGGTGTTGGGTTGTTAAAAGGTGGTTGGACTTCTCAAGGGCGAATGCTGGAGTAACGTCCTACTGGAAAATTTCACAGCAAAGAGTGGACAGTCGCCTATAAATTTTTGTGATGCACATGTAAACCAAAACACTTGATGTATTTAGCAATCGCTCAGGCTTCTAAGTTTAATCTCTTTTGTTCTTTGGCATCTTTCTTATTGTCGTATGATGTTGCTCATATTAAGGTTTTTCATTTGTACAAGAATAATGAAATCGACTGAAAATTTACATCGTACATGAACATTCGGATCCACTTCCGCCAACTAAAATCGGCGCCCACTAACCGTCCCGCAGCAGAGTGCGGGTTTACCAACTCGTTACTCTTATTAAAAGGCAGGGGTGCCTTCCCGTTGGTTGCGCATTTAATGCGTGGGTTTACCCGGGTCCGACCCAGGTGCATTTAATGCGCCGGGTCGACTCGGTTTACCCGGGTCCGACCCCTTTTTTTTCTTTTTTTTAAAATTTTTTTTCCTTTTTTTTCAAAATACTCTCTTGCACTATTGAAATCATCGGTCCGTTGCACACTTTGTCTCCCGCGCTCCGTGACAGAACACGGGTAAACTCACCTCGTTTACTTAAGATGCACCAAAACTTTTATAGAATGCGTTTAATATCATTGGACCGAATGTCATAACAATAAATACATTGAAATAAACGTTCTAAAAATAGACCAAGGGGGTGTTTCTTTTTTGCTTAATTTCCTAGATGGAAAATTTTCTTAATGCAACTAGGAAAAAGATTGTTTCTTTTTTACTTAATATGAAAGTAAATCCTGTTTCTAAAAGGGTGCTAAAAAGAAGGTTGTTTTCATCCATGATCCTATATCACAAATTTACCCACACATCTTTCTTTTATTCTTTCTTCTCCTAACATAATCCACTTGTTTTTACCATCTTCGGCTCTACCACAACTACTTCCCATTGCAACTAACATACCACTCTAATCCGCCGCCTTACTCCTCATGCTAACCATTGAATTTTCGTCTTTACTCTTTTGATCACTCCAACATGTTTTTTTATATCGTCTTCATTACCCCATCTTTGTATATGTATAAAACTGCATAAAAGTTACGGGTTTTTTTCTCCTTTAAATTCCCTATTTAGATGGACTTGTCTTAAGTTTATGGATATTTGTAGTAATTAAAGTTTGATTATGTATCATTTATAGTTGATTTTTTATTATTTTGGTTTTCAATACGAGATCATTGTTCCATCTCTGATTTTAAAAACAAGTGTAAATCAGCCATTTAGGTTTTTGAGATTCTCATTCAGGATAAAAAAGAAGGGTTAATACACAAACAGGTTACTAAAGTTTTCAAAAAATTTGTCCTAAGTAACTAGAGTTCCATTTTGTTCATCCAGGTTACTAATGTTTGCGTAACCGGTTGTTTACGTTACTCCCTATATTACAACTTAAGATAACAGGTCAAAGTCATTCATCTTCAACATCATTCATCTTCAATCTCTTTTTTTCCGGCAACCTCTAAATAATTCCGATCACCTCTTAATTTTTTGACCACCTATTATTTTCCGATCACCTTCCTTTTTTCAAATCAACATATATTGTTGCCCAGATTTGACCCAAATCATCACACCCAATAATCTGCTAAGTTTCACATTGGGCCCATATTACACCACGAGTTCACCGCACCACCCATTAAGCCAATCAACGGTCACAACACCCCCACATCACCACATGAAACAAAACAAATACAAAAACACAATCCCATTTTCATCTCATTTCCCATCTTCAATAACCACCATGGCCACCACCTTAATCGACGAGATATAACCACTCTCTCAAAACCTTCCAAATCTAGAGGTGGAACCCTGACTCACCTTCTAAACCCGATTTCAAATCCTACCAAATCGATCTAAAAAACTACGGCCCAATGGTCCTAGACGCCTTAATTAAAATCAAAAACGAAATAGACCCTACTCTCACTTTCCGTAGATCATGCCGTGAAGGATTTGGTTGTGGAAAAGGAAGGGGAAAGTGGGAGGGGAGGTGGTTTATATGAGTTTTCATTGTGGTTTTATGGTGGGGGAAGAAAAGAGGTTAGTTAACCCCTCAACAAAGTAACTTAGGTATAGCTAAATTAAACATTCGGTAACCTTGTTAACAAACCCGTGAACTTGGGTAACTCCAATGAACAAAATAGCAAATATGTTGCAAAGGACACCGACTCTCACCCGGTAACCCCTCAACAAAGTAACTTAGGTATAACTAAATTAAACATTCGGTAACCTTGTTAACAAACCCGTGAACTTTAGTAACCTGGATGAACAAAATGAAACTCTAGTTACTTAGGACAAATTTTTTGAAAACTTTAGTAACCTGTTTGTGTATTAACCCTTATACCCAATGCTCTAAGGAATCATGCTTGGGTATATTAGTAAACTTTGCCACTTACCATAACTCCCAAACCTTAAGGAGTTAACGAGCGAGGTCAGCGGCCATAACTTCCAAACCTTAAGGAGTTAACTAGCGAGGTCAGCGGCCATGACTTCGTAATTAAATTCCAAAGAAAATCAAAATGAAATCACAAATGTAGCTTTGTTGACCCACTGTCACTCCCCGTAACAATCACTGTTATAAGTTTTGACAATCTTCGAAAGGAAAATGTTCTTTATATTCCGAGGAAAGGCATATCGGAATAACCGCCTCCACCGGTCGAATGCGCCGTCAAACACTGTTATAAGTTTTGACAATCTCCGAAAAGAAAATGTTCATTTTTTATATTATGTTTATCCAGTCACTGCGACTAGGTGCTATCAAAGTTTTGATTATTTATCAAGATAACAATCTTTTTCTTTTTTATTTTTATTTTTATTTTTTAGTTAACTCTTCTCTTATGTGCAGACAATTCCGATTCATGTTGGTTTGTGGAAAAGACCGGTTGCTGTTTCAACCTTATTCACGTTATGACCTGCATAGTAAAGACGTTGAATACCACTTTAAAAGATTTTTCAATTTCATGGAGAGAACTGTTCAAAAGATTTTTCAAGACATACGGTGAACACCACTTACAAGCTGCTACAACATCCACTAGTACAACCCCTCTCGACCCCAATCATAAAACAAACGACTCTCTAGTCATCATTTGGATGTATGCCGCAATTTCTCCTAAACTCGTGAACATGGTTCTTGACTCTAGTGAAACCACGAATGGTATTGGGGAACGTCTCAAAACTATTTTTCACGATAAAAAAGATGCTCAAGTCATACAAATCGACAACGAAATCCGTAACATGAACATTGGCACTTTGTCCGTCACGGATTACTTTCAAGAAATAAAAAAATAAAGCCGATCGTCTTGAAAATCTTGGTTCTAAAGTGAGTGACTCGAGCCTTGTTACCTATGTGATAAATGGCCTATGCACCAAGTTTCTTTATATTGCAAGGATTATTTTTCAGTGGGAAACGCTTCCCTTTAACACGATACGGTCCATAATTTTACGTTAGGAGAGCGATATGCTCAACCACTCACTCGGTTCCATCATGCCTTCAAGACACCTCTTCTTCACCTACTATTTTTGTGGCCACGCATACATACATGGGCGGCGGAGATAGTAGGGGGTAGGGTGGGCGCGTGCCCCCTAGTAAATAATTTGTAATGTAAATTAACTAAAATTTATAGCTATTTTCGTAATTCTCTCCCCTAACAACAAGATTTGTAATGTAGTTTTAAAAATTATCAAAGTTTGGCCCTTCAACCATAACTTTCTATCTCCGCCCCCAACATACATGTAACACTCCTATTACCACCATGGCTAATTCGAGTATCGACCAATGTTAAATTTTTTAACATGGCACATGCACATATAATCAAAATCAAATGTTAGTTGTGTATCCTGATTTTATGGGATTGTTTATACTCTTTTTGGAATTGGATAAAACAATATAAAATCAACATTAGATGGAACCTCTCTGGAACATGCTTAATTCGCAAAATAAAAAGAAAAAGTAATAATAATAAAAAATCTTACATTTTGTTTTTGCTTAGCTCTTGTCTATATCATTTAAACATGTGTGAAAATGATACTTTTTGCAAATTAATAAAAAGGACATCTAAAAGCTTAATGTAAGAGGATATGAGAGATAGCAATGCTCTTTGAAAAAACATGACACTTGCTTTGTGTAAAGTTATAAAACGACATCTAATTACCAGTCTTAATTGCTTTGTGTAAAGTTATAAAACGACATCTAATCGCTAAGGCAAATAAATGAATATAATATTCAAAGGTTCCAAAATTATGAGTGAGCCAACCTCATACACATAAATAAATATAATATTGAAAGATTCTAAAATTATATTTACTCTCTATCTTTATCCAGCACTATGTTTTCACATGTTTAAATATTTAATATATAGTTTCGTATAAAATTTTAACAAATTAAATAAATATAAAAAAGTAATATTATATGTTAGGTTTTCACTATTATAAATAATGGTCAATAATAAAGTTATACCTATAGGGTTTTATCGTTGTCTAACATGGTATCGGAGCGAATCTGATCCTCAAACCTAGGTGGCTACGTTGAACCGCCTCTCCTAAACCACCCATCAAACCTTAGCCGCCACCTTAACCATCTCCTCAATCGAACACCAAAAACCATAACTCATTGCCAATCCATTTATTTTTGCTTTATGGTTGCCTACTGCCAACTCACAAAATCATTATTCTCTATATTCCCAATGTTCTCTATATTCGAGGAGTACCAGAAGATGAAGAAATAGAGGAGGCAGATCGAGACTAGATGATGGACACTCTTGCCATTAGATCTATCAGTTTTATTTTCAATTCATAAAGAAAAGTTATGGTTTTGTTATTTTTTTAGTCTCATGTTGGTGTTGCATTGTGTTTGTACCAGATACTAAAGTCGATCGTTGGTACGGTTTTGTTACCAGTCGACTAAAGTCGATCGTTGGTACGGTTTTGTTACCAGTCGACTAGTCGATCGTTGGTACTGCTTTGCTACCAGTCGACTAAAGTAGATCGTTAGTATGGTTTTGTTACCAGTCGACTAAAGTTATGCGTTTTTGTTATGTTATTGTTTTGTTTTTTTTCTTTTCTAGTTTACTCCTCCAGTTCGAGCTTTCGCGATTTCGCCGCTCGGACTGCAGGGGAGTATTAGTGGATAATTAGGCCCAAGCCCGGTTTGTGGGTTTAGGGTATTTAGGGTTTCACCATTATAAATAATGATCAATAATACGGGGTTTTCATGTCTCCCTCGGACCTAGGTGACTACGTTAAGCAAGCTCCCTTTTAAAATTTGCCCGTCAAACCCTATGTTTCAAAAAATAAAAAAAAAAAATACCTTTTAACATTAGAAAAAAGTCAACCATCATCCAACCAACCCCCGTTTGATGCAGCTACTCTTGAAAAATCCGTGCCTCCTAGATACTTAAAGTTTATAAATAACTTACAGAGTGAGATCCTAAATGTATTAATGGAAAAATAGACTTGGAAGATTGAAGTGATGCGGGCCCAGGCGATGATCGACATAGTTAAATAAAGTTTTTTTATTAAAAAAGAGTAAGTGGTTTTATTATTTGGTTTTTTTAATTGTATACTCTTGTTAAAGTCGATGGTTGGTGATTGCTTTGTTATCAGTCTACTAAAGTCGATCGTTGGTACGGTTTTGTTACCGGTCGACTAAAGTCGATCGCTGGTACGGTTTTGTTACCAGTCGACTAGTCGATCGTTGGTACTGCTTTGTTATCAGTCGACTAAAGTGGATCGTTGGTACAGTTTTGTTACAAGTCGACTAAAGTTATGTTTTTATTATGTTAATGTTTTTTTTCTTTTCTAGTTTACTACTTCAGTCCGAGCTTTCGCGATTTCGCCGCTCGGACTGCGGGGGAGTATTAGGTGATAGGTTAGTTAGCCCAAGACCGTCTTGTGGGTTGGGTCCACAAGGGTTTCTATATGTCTTGTACTCTATAAATAGTGGTGAAATAATATATCATAGCCACGGGGTTTTCATTGTCTAACATGATATCGAAGCGGGTCTGATCCTCAGACCGAGGTGGCTACGTTGAGCCGCCTTCCCTAAACCACCCTGTCAAATACTTACCGCTGCCGTTGCATTTTTTTTCCTCTTTTCACGATTTGCTTGATGCCAATCCATTTATTTTTGGTTTATGGTTGCCTACTGCCAACGCACAAAAAGATTATTCTTTATATTTCTAAAGTTCTCTGAATGTGAAAGTACCAGAAGATGAAGAAATAAAGGTGGCAGATCGAGACCGAGACTAGAAGATAGACACTCTTGTCATTAGATCTATCAGTTTTCTTTTCAATTCCTAAAAAAAGAAAAAAAAGAGTTATGGTTTTATTATTTAGTTTTTCAATCGTTTACTCTTTGTTAAAGTCTATCGTTAGTACTGTTTTGTTACCAGTCAACTAAAGTTGATCGTTGGTACTGTTTTGTTACCAGTCGAATAAAGTCGACCACTGGTACCAGTCGACTAAAGTTGATCGTTGGTACTGTTTTGTTACCAGTCGACTAATGTTATGTTTTTATTATGTTAATGTTTTTTTTCTAGTTTACTATTCCAGTCCGAGCTTTCGCGATTTCGCCGCTCGGACTGCGGGGGAGTATTAGATAATAAATAACCCAAGCCCGGTTTATGGGTTTAGGGTATCTAGGGTTTCACCATTATAAATAATTGTCAATAATAAAGTTATGAGTGTTGCTATTTCCTCCTATAATATATTCTTACAAATCCTCCTACACACACAATAATATTTAATGTTTTTTCTCCACTCTTTATCTCATCACATCTAAACCGTCGGTTCTGACACTTGTTAGGATTCTGTGAGTATGAGGATTTGTAGGCATATCAAGTAGGAGGAAATATCATTTTTCTAAAGTTATATCTACAGGGTTTTTATTGTCTAACAAAAAATTGCAACAGCAGCGGTAATTGTTTGACGGGGTGGTTTAGGGAAGGCGGCTCAACGTAGCCACCTAGGTCTGATGATCAGACCCGCTCCGATATCATGTTAGACAATGAAAACCCCGTAAGTTATGATATATTATTTCATAACTATTTATAGAATACAAGACATAGAGTAACCCTAATGAATCCAACCTACAAGACGGGCTTAAGCCAACTAACCTAACACCTAATATATACAAGCGTGTAATCCGCACCTCTGAACTCGTGTTATAATTTAATTTGAAATTCATTTGATCTCGGGTAAATCATCGTTAAACCAAATGATTTATGAGATTAAAATCAACAACATATTTTTACATATTTCTAGAAAAAGAAAAGGACACGTGGTAACCATGCAAATATTCGGTCATTCTAGATACACTAAAGGGGACACGTGGTAAGCTTGGCTAAATATTCGGTCTTCATGTCCACTTCCAAAGTCCACAGGCTAACGACAAGCCCGATCCACATTTGACTCAATCTCACCACAGATCGGTCTCCCGTCATTCATCAATCGGCAACTAAAAGCAAGCGAAGTATCAACCTGCTACCCCAGACATGGACTTCCTAATCAAACTCACAACCGTCGATGACCTAATATCAGCTACAACAAATGTTGAGTCTTTGGTTGAACTGTCCAAACTCACTTTAGACCTTAATTTTTCTGATTTTGATTATATGGGCTTTGATTTATATGGGCTTTGATCATCATATATAAGCTCATGAATAAAATCGTTGAGATAAAAACTAGTAAGCAGATCGGTAATGAAAAGTTTGCATCACTGATTCACGTGCTGTTGCAATTGGGCTGAAGTGGGGCAATCTGAAGGCTCGTCAGTTAGCGAAAACTAGCGACGCTCATAAAGTCGCTATTAATCAACTTGTTGATATCTTCAAGATAGAAATCAGGAAAGGTAAAAAGCCTAAAGTCCTTTTCCCGACTGAACTAACATTTGTTCGGTTTATCTCTCGTCTTTCCTACTGTTGCATCTTTACTGATTCACAATTTCCCGAATCAGTTCAAGAATAACCAACTCGGGTTGAGATTTGGTTCTAAATATCTGCCTCCAATTTTGGCTCATACTGGTGCTGCTGGAATGATCCCCCGAGGTCCTGTCGGTCAAGTTTACTTGGCTCTCCATACTGCCTACATGATGGAAGTTTCACTGCTAATCAACCCAAAAAGTAAGTGTCTTTCAGTTGATGAGCTATACCAACAACAAAAGAGATTAACTTATGTAGCTTGGACACTAATAACGTATGTACAATATGCACACAAGTAGGCACGTAAATTATACTATATGTATACAATTGCATGCCACATGCATGGCAAACGAAAGATGTAGCCAATTGAAATTGCCAACCATTTTTAAATAAATATATGTTCTAGAAGGCTCACTAAGAGCTCAATCGGCCAAGTTCATAGAATATATCTACATCATGTAAAGATAAGGGATAACGAATATATTCGCGTACAAAATATATTTGATTCTTATCTGATCGAAACAGTAGATTCGTTTATCCTCTCTATAAATAGGAGACGGGTAAGTTGACAAAACACGCAACATAAAATATCATAGCTTATTATGGTTATGGTATCCTCATGTGACTTGATCGTCGGAGCTCATTCCCGAGGCAAACCTTCGGGATAAGTTCTAACGTGGTTTTCCTTATTGGGTGATACGGGTTGCCAGGTTCATTTATTCAACATCACGGACCCCACATACGGACGTGTTAATTTTGGTATCATTTGGCGCAATCTGTGGGACCGAAGTAATTCCTACTAAACTCTTGAGCTAATATCATACACAGAAGAAACCCTGTTTACCGTGCCGGGAGAAATTTTGCGGGAGGGACCTAGTGAGCCCGACCCTAAGGAACCACGAGTGGGGATGAACACTTTCCACACCAATACCGAAAATCACACACTTGACCATATTCCCAAAAACACGTCCGAAAATGCTTCCGGAGACCCAGTCATGCAGTTCGTAGTCTAGAATTTCGAACAAATTAATGTTATATACGCAGCGTTTTCATCAAAAGGAAAGAGGTTCATTCCACCTTAATGCCCACCAACGGTGACCATCTCACCCCATTCTAGAACCATGGCAGTCAGACCTAAGGTTTGACCGAAGGAGCAGCCGCCCAGGAAATGCCGAAATATGTCACGATGCCTGACAAGCCAACAAAGAAAACAAAGAAAAGTAGGGTTAACATCCGAAAACCGAGACGGGTTCCTAAAATAAAAGCATACATCCAACGCTGCTTTTTACAACGAGCCATTTATGTTCAAAGAAACATAATGGAGCATACGCAATTTGGTGGCTTCACCTTTCACGGCATGATCAGAGACTGACATACTTGATGGGCTCAAGGTGCCAACAAACCTAAAGACCTGCGACGATACGACATATACCAGATGAATATTCATGGGAAATATGGGTGTGCATAAACTTCCAGAACCGGCGTGGTGTCGTTTCTTTCACATCACCCTAAGTGGGACCGCGAGGTTCTGGTACGATAACTTAACACCGGATGCATAAATAGCTTTCACGAGCTAAGGGAGAAATTCCGAGCAAATTTCTTTCAACAAAAACGATTTTAGAAAACTCAAAAACTTTGGGTATTCGACAACGTTCCGACGAATCACTTAGGGACTACTTGCAAAGGTTCGGAAAAAACACTACACATGACGGACTGCTTAGACGGAATGATGACTGGATCATTCATCAGTGGATTACAACCTACAACCAGGGAGGCTCTTCAAAGATCTCATAGCACGACCACCTGCGTCCATGGAAGACTTGTTTATGCAAGCGCACAACTTCATAAGAGTCGATGAAGCAAATACGAAAAACCGACTGAGACTCAAGATGGGTAACTATTGACAGTAAGTCCGGCCAAAGCTACAAAGATACCTCAAGGAGACATAAGGATAAATACGTCCCTTGCCCCAACACTATACCTAATAAACGTCAAAACGTTCACAAACCCTCTTTCACACCTCTAATCAAGTCTACAGCAAAGATATACATCACTTTCGAGGGGAAGGCTATTCTTTGACCTCCGGCACGGATGCTCGCACCAGCCCATCGAAGAGATCGCACAAGGTATTGCGAGTTCCACAACGACCATGGTCATGACATCAACGATTGCATTGACCTACTGCGAAAAGAAATCGAGGCATGCGTAAAAAATGGTCGTTTAAGCCATCTTCCGAAGGACGCAAAGACCCATAACAACAACCAAAATCCAAGCTCCACATGAGCCTTAGAAAGAGGAAAGAATCAGATTGCTCGAGCCTAAAGAAGCAAATGAAAGATTGACGACGAAAATGCAATGGTTGCCACCACATCACCAACCAGAAGCGCTGCCGAAAAGTACTGATATCGCATTCTCAAGCGAGTACCCATCCCAGAGCATTGTAATGGTGAGGACCCCCTCGTCATCAAGGTCTACATCGGAGGATGTGTCATGCATCGCCTCTATGTAGACGGCGGGAGTTCAATAGAAATAATGTACAAATAAGTATTTAAAGTTGTTTATGAATACATGGGTTATTTCTTCATTGGACACAAGTGTTTTTGGTTATCATCTCCTGTTTACGTGTTGCCTAAGTAGCGATTAGACCACTCTCTTGCCCGAACTATCATGAACCATCAATTGCTTAACCGACTGTACTGGTTAAGTAAGCGTGAATGTTATAAATAGACCTATTAGGACTAATTATCCCTATCCGGGTGAGTAGCGCTCACTACCCACGGGACTCCCGATAAACGGATATATATACCATGTCAATCTCATTGCATTGACCTGCGAAAAGAAATCGAGGCATGAGTAAAAAATGGTCGTTTAAGCCATCTTGCGAAGGGCGCAAAGACCCATAACAACAACCAAAATCCAAGCTCCACATAAGCCTCAGAAAGAGGAAAGAATTAGATTGATTGGAAGCAAAAAATAGTCGAGCCTAAAGAAGCAAATGAAAGATTGACGACGAAAATGCAATTGTCGCCTAGTCGAGCCTAAAGAAGCAAATGATGTCGCCTAGTCGAGCCTAAAGAAGCAAATGAAAGATTGACGATGAAAATGCAATGGTTGCCACCACATCACCAACCAGAAGCGATGTCAAAAAGTACTGATATCGCATTCTCAAGCGAGTACCCATCCCAGAGCATTGTAATGGTGAGGACCCCCTCGTCATCAAGGTCTACATCGGAGGATGTGTCATGCATCGCCTCTATGTAGACGGCGGGAGTTCAATAGAAATAATGTACAAATAATGTACGAACATTGTTTCCAAAAGCTAATCGATGAAGCAAAGGCATCGATGTGATTGCCAACATCACCTCTAATAGGTTTTGTAGGGCAAGTGCTATGGCCATTTGGAGTTATAACCATCCCCTTCACCCTTTTCGACTGCGATGGGAAGGGAAGCAAAACGATCACCACAGATTTCATGGTTGTTCGAGCCCCATCGCCTTACAACATAATATTGCAACATAATATTCGGACGATCTGGAATGAGATAACTAGGTGCGATTTCTTCTACAATACACTCACTCCTAAAATTCCCTATTCCATCATGAATTTGCCATCGCCCAAGGAGATATACCTTGTAAAAATGAGTGTCTTCAAGTCTCTCAAAAAAGAGAACGAGAGCCTGAGGAAGTAACCACACATGCACCAGTGGAAAACAAAAGTAAGAAAAAAGAGGTGGAGATAAATTCCCTTTACCCGGATCAGAAAGTAATGATTGGTACAAACCTGCCACCGAAACTAAAAGAGGGGTTGCAAAAGCTGTTACACGCTAACCAGGACATATTTGCATGGTCATCATCGGACATGACTGGAATACCAAGAGAACTCGCAGAACACAAGCTAAACATACACCCACGCACCTTTCCAGTTAGGCAAAAGAAGCGCATGCTGGTTAAGGAGCGCAATGAAGCAATCAACCAAGAAGTCATCAAAGTCGTTGAAAAACAAATCCTTAAGTAGGTATACTTTCCTCGTTGGGTCGCCAATCCGGTAATGGTACAAAAAAAATGATGGAACTGGCGTATGTGCATCGACTTTACAAACCTAAATAAAGCTTATCCAAAAGACAACTTGCCCTTACCTGACATAGACCAAAAGACCGAGTCCCTAGAAGGATTTAGATTCAAATGTTTTCTCGATGCATACAAGGGGTATCATCGGATACAGATGGCAGAGGAAGATGAAGAAAAAACAGCTTTCTACATGGAGCATAGGACTTCCTGCTATGAAAAGATGACTTTCGGGCTTAGAAACGCTAGAGCAACCTAACAACGGTTGGTGGATAAAGCACTCTCGAGTCAACTCAGCTGAAACATCGAAATTTATGTTGATGACATGGTGATCAAAAGCAGAGATGTGGGCGGCGGTTTGATTACAGACATCGAAGAAACCTTTCACTCTCCGGTGCATCAACATGAAGCTAAATCTAAAAAAGTGTGTGTGTGGCGTTGAAACAGGCCACTTCTGGGTCACATGATCACTCGAAAAGGAATTGAAGCTAACCCGAAAAACGTCAAGGCCATTATCGATATGGTCTATCCCTGAACAGTCCGGGAAGTCCAAAGCCTCAACGGAAAGCTAGCCGCTTTAGGTCGTTTCCTAGCCAAATCAACACAGAAATCTCTCCCTTTTTTCAACACACTTAAGGATGCATAAACAAGAACAATTTTCAATGGACCCAAGAAGCTGACTTAGCCTCAAATGATGAAACCAAAACTATATGTTGGGTCCGTGAATTTGAATAAATGAACCTGCCAACCTGTATCACTCAAGAAAGGAAAACCACGTTAGAACTTATCTCGGGGTTTTCCCCGGGATTAAGCTCTGACGGTCAGGTGAGATAATGATATGATAACCATATAAAGCATTTGTTATAGAAGGATAAGCTATGATATTTTATGTTGTGTGTTTTGGAAACTTACCCGCCTCTTATTTATAGAGGATAAACGAATCTACTCTATGGATCAGATAAGAATCAAATATCTTTTGTAGGCGAATATATTTGTTATCCCTTATCTTTACCTGCTCAGATATCAGCTTAGCCAATTGAGCTCATTTAATGAGTCTTCTAGAACATCTATTTATTTAAGATTGGTTGCAGGCAATTTCAATTGGCTTACATCTTTCTTTTGCCATGCACAGGGGCGGACCCAAAAATTTTAATGGGGTGTTGCACAAAGATTACACCGTAAGAATCTAAGGTAGCACAAAAAATTTTGGGGGTTACACATGCCAAAAAAGGTCAATTTTGAATTATTTTTACACTGTGTAACCTAAAATTGGGTGTAGCCCGTGCCACACCCGGCACCTATGTGGGTCCGCCCCTGGCCATGCATGCATGTGGAATACAATTGTATATGTATATAATTTATGTGCCTACTTGTGTGCTTATTACACATACGTTATTACGTCCCCGAGCATGTAAGTATGATGTTTAAGTAATACTTGTATCGTCTTAAATATCTTTACTATTAACCTTATTATTTATTTTTAAAGTTTTCTTATTTATTTTGTTAGTAGCATGTACATATCATTTGGATAGTGTTGGAACATTCCCTAACTATAACTAGGTTGTAGCTTATACCTGTCATTGTATAGGTTCATGTGTTGTCACTTCCCTAACTATAACTAGATTTTAGCTTATGACTGTCATTATATAGGTTCATGTGATGTCACTTCCCTAACTTCTCACATTACGTTGCTCTTAAGACTTCTCGTGGTATATATTGGTTCTCGATCATTCATTTTCTTAATGTAGCTTCGCCATGGATAACAATCCCCCTAACGCACCTAACTGGGCTTTCACTCTGCCTGAGTATTCCATATGGCCTCTTTCTAACCCATCTCTTGAGGCTTATGAGAAAAGGATTCAAGAGTTAGCCGACAAAGCTAACGTCTTACGTTATGAAATCAGTTGTTGGCCCTTTTCTCACGGATCTTTAATCAACGATATACCAAAACAATGAAATAATCTCTATTTCTATATAAATCTTTT
>BQNB010063773.1:0-35558 GCA_026074375.1 Tanacetum coccineum | reverse complement strand
TTCTCAGCAGCTTATTTAGTCTTATAGCCAAAAACAGTTTAGGCCTTAAGCACTCTTAGTTTTCTTTAGTAATCTGTCAACTTATTTGCACATTTGTGGGCTTATTATTGCTTTTCAAAAATAATTTAAAGTTTTAAAGTTGCTTATATATAAGTTCTTAAAAACTTTGTTTTTAAAGTTTTTAAAAAAGAAAAAAAAGGAGTAGGGAAGTCCGGGGTGCGCAAGGCTCGAACCCCTGACCTCTACCCACTCAACCTTTATAGCATCTCACACACACACACTTAACCAACTGCGCCCTTGGGACTTTTCTGTCTTAGGGTGCGTTGGTTAATGTTATAACCCTTTTTTTACTTTTTTCATTTTCAGCCCTTTTTAGCTTATTACCAGCTTATTTTCAGCCCGGAATGTTGGTTGAAAACGCTAAAAATCCAGAGGTGATTAGGACGGAAAAGTTGGAACCCCGTGCGGATGGAACTCTATGCCTCAATGGCAGGAGTTGGCTACCCTGTTATGGCGATTTGCAAACTATGATCATGCACGAGTCCCACAAATCAAAATACTCTATACATCCGGGTTCCGACAAGATGTACCAAGATATGAAAAAGCTATATTGGTGGCCCAATATGAAAGCCGACATCGCCACCTATGTTAGCAAGTGTTTGACCTATGCTAAAGTCAAGGCCGAACATCAAAGACCATCATGATTGTTGGTACAACCCAAGATACCTGAATGGAAGTGGGACAACAATACTATGGATTTTGTCATAAATCTCCCTAAGACGTCGCAAGGCTATGACACCATTTGGGTGATTGTTGACCGACTCACTAAGTCTGCAATTTTCACACCAATGAGAGAGACTGATCCTATGGATAAACTTGCAAGAATATACCTAAAGGAGGTTGTCACGAAGCATGGGATACCTGTTTCAATCATTTGTGATCGCGACCCGAGGTTCGCATCCAATTTCTGGAGGTTACTTCATAATGCTTTAGGTACTAATTTGGATATGAGTACTGCGTACCATCCACCAACAGACGGGCAAAGCGAGAGGACAATTCAAACTCTCGAGGATATGCTACGTGCTTACGTGATCGATTTCAAAAAAGGTTGGGTTCATCACTTACTGTTAGTTGAATTCTCTTATAACAATAGCTATCACGCTAGCATCAAGGCCGCACCATTCGAAGCACTTTATGGTCGAAAGTGTCATTCACCTGTTTGTTGGACCGAAGTTGGAGAAGATCAAATCCTCGGTCCTGAACTAATTCAAGAGACAACTGAGAAAATCATCCCAATCAAGCAAAGGATGCAAGCCGCTTGTGATCGACAGAAGAGTTACGCCGATCTGAAGCATAAACCGATGGAACCAAGTTGGGGATAAAGTTATGCTTAAAGTTTTGCCTTAGAAAGGGGTCGTACGTTTTGGAAAACGGGGGAAGTTAAACCCCAGGTATGTTGGACCTTTCAAGGTATTAGAAAAGGTTAGAGAGGTTGCTTACAAGCTCAAGCTTCTAGAAGAACTAAGCAGGGTTCACAATACATTTCATGTATCCAACTTGAAAAAGTGCTATGCCGATGAACCGTTAGCCGTTTTGTTGGATGGACTTCATTTTGATGACAAGCTTTAGTTTGTTGAGGAACCCGTTGAGATCATGGACCGTGATGTTAAACGGTTGAAGCGAAGCTGTATCTCATTAGCCAAGGTTCAATGGAACTCCAAGAGAGGTCCTGAGTTCACGTGGGAACGTGAAGACCAATTCAAGAAGAAATACCCACACCTTTTCAACAAGACCGCACCTTCGTCAAGTGCTGCATCGTAAGCCTTGAGGACAAGCTCGTTTAATAGGGGAAGTCTATAACACCCTGTGTTTTCAAGTCATTTACGACTTCAATAAATCTACTATTTATTTTTAGTGTCGTACGCGCTTGCTTATAATTTCATGCATTAAGTAAAATCGCGTAAGCTAAAAATTAGCGTTCAATGTAAATGGGCACCAAATAATTAAGCATTTACATCAATCAAGTATTAAACAATTATTTTGAGAATGATTATGGTCTTTGTTCATTTTATTTTTATTTGTTGTGTAAATTGATTATGTTTCGCGATAAATTGCGTTTAGGCATTCCCGGAACCACCAAAACTTTTCTACGCTTTAACAAATACCCACATTTATACCCAATACATAAAAACTACAAACATATGTCATGTATATGTGTATATGGCCGGATATGGTCAAGAGGATACAAGAAAATCTCATAAGAAAACATACCTCCTTGTACAAATCACCCTTTGTTAAATATTTGCTCACCCAACCAAACTCATACACTAAATTAAGGGTACCAATAAATCTTTCTGATTAGTTGGTTAATTAGTTTCTTGAGTTCTCAATTTCCATTGTCAGTCTTAGAGATAAACCCACCAAACACAATGGAAATAGATCTAGCCCACATATGAAACTAAATAAAATGAACTTTTTATATATACACTACATGAGTTAACCCTTTTGCCATCTTGGGTCCTTCAGACCCTATATATACACATAGCAAAGAATAATAACGCGTTATCCGTACCATACTTAAATGAACCGAACAACAAAATCCAATCTTGAGTCAATCCAGCTAGTTATATATAAATGTAACCTCTTGTTTCTATCTACCATACCACACTACAAGAAATAGGAGAACAGGTGACGATGTTTTCCCCGGCGACATTTGTCGCCAGGGAATAGTCGCTAAACGACAAAATTTCGTCCATTAGTGGCACCAATTATCCCCTGTAAATTTTCAGTCAAAGAGTTTCTGGGTTTTTTCCCCGGCGTCTTGTCACCTGGATAGTGTAAGTAAAATTTGACCCAAAATTATCAACGCAAAACGTAGCGGGATTTTTCCCGCTCGTTTCCCCGGACGATATGTAGCCGGGGATTAAGATTTGGTATTTTAAAAATACTTAATTAGCGTAAAACGTAACAACCCCCCCCCCCCCCCCCCCCCCGATTTTCCCCTTACTTTTCCCCGGCGGCATGTCGCCAGTGATTCTTTTGTTTATTTTAAAAAAACAATTAGTGTTACTTAATTTAGTGGTGACGTGTACATAAGTATCCCCGGCGACATGTCGCCAGGGATACCTTTAATTGGGCCTGAAAGTGTCAATTGGTTTGGGCTTTTTTATTACCAAATTGGGCTTCGGGTTTTTTGGACAGTTTTCCTCGGCGACATGTCGCCGGGGATAGTGTTTGACTTTGTTGACTTTTAATTAAACTACATTTTTTTGGTTCGTTTCGGTCCGATATTCCGTATATTTTAACACTAAAAAATAGATACGTTTTTAAGGTGTGTTCATGTTTGTACCATTGGCATGTCGAGGTGATATCGTTATACATAAACACATTCAGATCATCAAAGTTTAAACAAAGTCTTCACATACAATAAAAAACATACGAATTACATTGCAAATGACAAACTATTCCAAATCTCTACAATCTATTTGCACTTGCAAATGACAAACTACTCCAAATCAAGTTTTTCCATTTCATTAAGAACTTCGTGAAGTAGTGCAGCCGAATTAACTGTGTGTTGTTCCGGATGCATATGCATATCCATTGTTGCCTTGAGTACACTTATCTTTCCACGCAAGTGCTTGCAGTTTGAGCACTCTGCATTTCTTGAAGATCCTGGAGAATAGTTTGGAGGTGGTGATGGTCCTGAAGAATAGCTTGAAGGTGTTGAAGGTCCTGAAGAATAGCTTGGAGGTGTTGAAGGTCGTGCAGATGGAGCTCCAGGAGAACTCATCAATTGACGAAGTCGGGTCTCTTTCCATAAAAAAAAATCCACATCTAAAATGTTTCGGAAGGCTTCCCGTTAAATAGTAAGAAATATATTCCTTTAAACAATAACCATAATATTTATATATTACACAAATAAAAAACATGTGATTGTTCACCTTTGATTTTGGACATGCATAGTATAGTTTACCGTAGCTCTCAGGTTTATACGATTGTCGGAGAACTACACCTCCTTCTGCACAACTACACGCAAAAGCTTCATGTGGCACCATCTTCACCATCTTTTTGTGGTTGTGATGGTAAGAGTGTGTGATATGTTTGTGGTTGTGATAGTATCTGCTTTTATGGTATAAAAGAGTTTTTGGCGGGAGTATTTGGCGCAAGTTTTTGGCGGGAGTATTTGGCGGTAGTTTTTGGCGGGAGTATTTGGCGGGAGTATTTTGGCGGGAGTATTTGGCGCAATCGACTCATCCGTATAACCATAGCATCTCGGGACTTCATCTGTTGAAACTCTGATGTATAACCATACCCTAATCGACTCATACGTTGTTCTCTTATGTATAACCCTAACATCTCGTCTCATCCGTTGAACCTATAATGTATAACCATACCATATCGACTCATCCGTTGAACCTCTAATGTATAACCCTAACATCTCGTCTCATCCGTTGAACCTCTAATGTATCAACCGTTAAACATTCGTTCTCATTCCGTTGAACTCTTATAACACCCCTTGTCTTTAGGGTATTGACGTCATCAATTATACATTCATAATGTTATCTTATGTATTGTTAGCGTTGCTTTTAAATCGTAAACGTTACGTTAAATCGCAGTAAATGCTAAAATTTTAGCGTTCAATGTAAACGAACATCAAACGATTAAATGTTTACATTAAGCAAGTGTTAAGTAATTATTTTAATGATAATTATTAACTTTGTTCATTGTATTTTTATTGGTTGCGTAAATTGATTACGTTTCACGATAAATTGCATTTGGATACCCTGGAAATCCACAAAAATTTTCTACGCTTCAACTAAATACCACCTTTATACCCCTAATACTTAATAATTACAAAAATACATCACCTATATCTCTCTATGGCCGGATATGGACCAAAGGATACAAGAAAATCTCATAAAAGAACACATTTCCATGTTTTCATGGGATAATCTCAACTATTAGGAGACATCTATCCAATTTCTTCAAACTTTGGACAAAGACTATGACCATGACCATCCTTAAGACCCTATTTGTGCTTCCTTTACATGTCATACATGTGCATTACTATACAATTGCATGAATAAGGAAATCATAGCATTAAACTTAGCAAAAAATAAAAAAACACTCTCCTTTCCTCCCTTACCCACGGCTCAAAACCCTCAATTTAACCAACCCACACAAACTTTTATACCACTTATACAAGCATACACACAACATATCTAAGACCTACTAAGATGATTTAAAGGTTTGATCAAGCATTTACAAGTATTTATCAAGAAAAGGAAGCTAGGGTTTTTATTCGGTAAAACCTTGGGTTTTCTTGTTTGACAAGCTTGTTTAAAAATCTAAACAAGGGGTTTTAGATTGTATTTCTCATCCATTATACAATTATCACTTTAAGGTATCATAAACCTTTTGTTCTTTACTTTTTTATTTTTATAAGTATTTATGTTCTTATGTTAATTCACCATTTTGGGTTTAAACTGTTAAATCGGATAACTTACTTTTGATTTTGATTTTTTAACACTTTTTTCAATTTGATCTTGAACTTATGATCTGGACTTAATGGACATTAAATATATGGTATTATCTTATGTGGCATATATGGTTATAAAGGAGTTATGGTAAAACTACTAAAGTGATAGTAAATAAAAAGAGTTTTATTTCAATGCTATATTATTTATTAGTAAAGGGGTGTTTGATTCGTATTTTAAACAGGGTTTCTGACACTTTTTAAAAAACAATATGACTCATGACGATTCCAAAAAAGTAAGAAACAACATAAAGGATTATTAACGACAAAGATTCGATAAAAAATACGATTTACGTTTAATTACCGGGGTTTTTATTAAACTATTTTTATAAATGTAATATTACATGACTGAATCTTTTATTTCTTTTATTCCTCATTAATCCTTTAGAATACTTATCAATACGGGATTGTGCTCGAAAGAATCGCTAAAAACGGAGCTATAACGAATAAGATACGACATTTACGAGTTTACGCTAATTGAAACGTAAAAACGAGTTTATAGCTGTTGTGAACAGTAAAAACACTATTCATCACAGAATGTTGAAAAATAAAAAATGTAATATTTTGATCACTCATCTTAGTACGAAAGCGTGGGCATAAGAAACGTCAAAATCGGGCTTAAAACGCAAAAGTTATGCTATATTTACTAAAACGGTAATTATAAACGTTTTTATTATTAAAACACATTTTTAACCCAAACACTTAGATGGTGATTGAATTTATAGGACCGAATGTGGTATTTAGTTAAGGGCAAAAGTGCTTTATTACTCAGGGAGTTTCGTTAATGTAGGCCTCTTCGGGTGGCGTATCGACGGTTGGATTTACGATTTAAAGTGTCCTAGCTCCTCATACGTTCACTACATGACCTCTTAATTATAATAGACCGAATGATAGTGTGATGAGCTATATAGGAATATATGATATTGGTTAATCGAAGTACATGGTACTTATATAACCTTAAATTAAATAGGTTGCATCTGACGATTTGCGTGACGCATTATTTGTGATATAACTTGGCATTACTCACTCAAGGTGAGTTCATAGCCCCACGTTTTACATGCTTTTGTTTTACAAAGTTTTTGGGGTGAAAAACATGCAATGCTTTACAATTGGACACAAGTGGTTAAGTTTCATGTTATGATTACGTGTTGCCTAAGTAGCGATAACCCATATCTGAGCCCATTATCATGAACTGTCAATTGCGGGATTGTGAGCGCGAATGTTATTAATAGATCTATTGGGTTTGACAACCCCGTTCGGGTGATTAGCTATCACTGGACAAACGAACGTATACCATGTCGAATATAGGATGTTGCGGGTTAGAACATCACCACGGGCAATGTAGGCCATTAATTTGGTATTCATACACGTCAAGCTTCAGTGTCATGAGCTTAGAGCAACGTAATTACATTTATATGATGTCTGCATCTGTTGCATTATCATACACTTGGGAAATCTTGTGGTCCTACAATATATGATTTATCAAACCTATGAATTCACCAACATTATTGTTGACGTTTTAAAGCAATGTTTTTCAGGGGATCAGTAAGCAAGAGGTACAAGGGATACATTGGTGGTTTTGATTGGGATATCATGCATTAAAGATTTTGTCGCAATACATTTTGTATAACTGTATGGGCTAGAAATCTTTGTACTTTGAACAAGTGGACAAGTGAAGCTTCGGCTTATGTAACAAATACTTTGTTAAAATCCAATGTATCAGTTTTTAAACGACTTTTTGGTCGTTCTATATACATCTTGTGTTATTGATCTATGAAGTAACACGCCCCGGACCCTTATTCCGCTGCGACCCAATTTGGGGGTGTTACAGATTGGTATCAAGAGCCAAGGTTATAGAGAACCAGGTCAAATGTTTTTGCTGGACTATAACCGTTTTCAAACAACGAATTCATACAACGGGGTTTTACACGGGACATACATATGTGCATACATTCATGCATACACTACTTGTTGCATTAGTTGGTTGGACTAGATGCATTCATATTTGATATACATGTTATGATATAAATGTATATTACTATAAGAGTCTTATATTAAATACTAATATAAGCTATTTTGAATTTTCAGATTCAGTCATGTCAGATTCGGATGAATCAGGGATTACATACACGGAGGTTTCCAGCCCATATGAGGACTTATCAGACATAGGATCACCGAGAGCCGATGATCACGAGTTCCTTGAGCTACCCTACATACCAGAGGACCCATACTTGGAGGCCGCTCTTTAGGCACCACCCTCTCCAGATTACGTGCATGGCCCTGAGGAGCCAGAGCAGGCACCACTTTACAGTCACCTGATTATGTTCCAGAGCATGCTGATGATAAGATCGTTGCTGAGGATCAGCCGTATGCTGAGGATGCCTCACCCACTGTACAGTCACCTGATTATGTTCCAGAGACTGATCATGAGGCAGATCCAGAGGAGGATGACGATGAGGACCCTGAGGAGGATCCTATCGACTATCCCGCTGATGGAGGAGATGACAGAGATGATGAGATGGACATCGAGGAGGATGAGGATGATGATATGGACATCGACGCCGATGAGGAGGATGAGGATGATGAGATGGATGTTGAGGTTGACGAGGAGGCGGAGGAGGAGCACTCAGCTCCTGCCTACCCTGTAGTTGTTGCTTTACCAGCTACTGCCCCGTCTGCAGAGGAGACTGAGCCGTTTGAGACTGACGAGTCTGTGGCCATACCACCACCTTACCCTGCATATCGTATGACAGCTAGGATTACTATTCCAGAGCCATTACCTATACCAGCATGGTCTAATTCTGAGGTCGCCAGACTGCTTGCTATATCTTCCCCACCAGCATCACCACTATCTCCATGGTCTTCATCACCACCCCAGATTCCTTTCCCACTATCACCACCCTCACCTGTATTGACAGCACCACCTCCTAGTCCTATTCGTTCATTGGGCTATCGAGCTGCCACGATTCGGATGAGAGCTGAGGCTGCAGCTACTTCTCATTCTCTACCATTACCACCACCCTTTATACTCTCCCCCACCAGACCAGATACACCACCACCTATGCCCACATCAGCTCCTACTTCATTACCACCATTGTTGTTACCCTCTTCCAGTCATAGAGAGGATAGACCCGAGGTTAACCTACCGCCTCGGAAGAGGTTAGGTATAGCTCTTGGTCCCGGATACGAGGTAGGAGAGAGCTCCGCCGCTACTGCTGCTAGACCAGCGGGAGGTCTTAGGGCAGATTACGGCTTTGTTGCCACTATAGACAGGGAGATTAGGCGTGACCCAGAGAGATATGTTGGATATGGGATCACGGATTCATAGGATGAGATTGTTGAGACCCTACAGGGAGCTCCAGTTAGTACCGACACAGAGTTGGGTGCACACGTGAGAGATTTTGAGTCTATGGTTAGGCGAGACACAGATGAGATCTACACCATGTTAGATGATGAGCAGAGCCAGAGACAGTTATTGGCCGGTCGGGTCAATATGCTGTTTAGAGACAGACGTGGACATGCACATACACGTCTTTTGATGGAGACTGAGGCTAGGATGTCTAGAGAGGCTTGGGGACGATCTATGGATGCGAGTGATCTTGCTCGTGCAGAGGTTATGTCACTACGCACCACAGTTCATGCACAGATGTCAGAGATCACAGAGTTACAGTCAGCGGATCGTAGTAGACGGAGAGCGATTTCAGATTTGCTAGAGACAGATCGCGGGAGGCGTGAGGAGATGAGAGAGTTAAGGGCTGCTGATCGTACTCGACAGCAGCAGATTATTCAGACATTGACTGTTATGCAGACACTACAGAGAGAGATGATTCCACTTCAGGGACTGGTCACCACACTGCAGGGGCAGGTGACAGCCTTACAGGGACAGGTGATAGCATTGCAGGGGCAGGTTACTACATTGCAGGGACCCGCTGGGGGTCCTGCACAGCCAGAGCTGCCAGAGGAGGCTGGTAGCAGTTCTTAGATTAGACTTTGTTATGGCTAGTCGTTTTGTATTTAGCCTACTATGTATTACGGGTTGAATCCCGGCTAGTAAGGCTTAGGGTTATTATGTTTTTTTTAAACGTTTCGCAATAGTTTTATACGTTACGTTAAATGTAAACGTTTCGCAATATTTAACTTTTATGCATGCATATAAACTATACTACCTTTCTACACTTAACCAAATACCCACAATTATACCCAATACCCAAATTTATAAAATTATTACCCAAAAGCATACCATGATCAAATATATATATCATACCACACAAAATAATACCAAGTTTTACTTAAATAAATACCATGTACTTGTTTTTCAAAGTTTACTTACAATATTTAGCAACTTTCTTACACAAGCCACTCCCCCCATGCCAATCACTTACAAGACCACTCCCCTCCCCTAATTTCCATGGATGTGATGTTAGTTTGTCCCCTAGATATTTTAATTATAAAAGGAACTGCAACAAGCCTTTCACTTCATTTCTCACTTGCCAAAAATAAAAAACACTCTCCATTTCCTCCGCAAAAGCCTACGACTCAAAACTAGGCTAGAAATTTTTTCATAGTTTTCATTTCTTGAATTTTACAAGTATACAAGTGTAATCAAGGGTATTATCTAAGGTGTTTCTAGTTGATTTCCAAGTTAGGTTTTCTATTTTTAAGCAAGGGTTTTTCAAGATCAACTTAGGGTTTTCATAATCAAGATTTGGGGTTTTTAAAAGGATTTTGGGTTTAGAATCAAAATCTAGGGTTCCTTTTTGATCATTCACTTTGTAAGCATACTACACCCACTCTTTTGATTGTCATTCATATTGATTATGTTTAATCATGTCTCTATACTTTCATTATGTATTTTTACACATACACATCTTGATTATAAAGTTATATCACCAATGTGTATGTATTTTTACACATACACATCTTGATTACAAATAAGTGCAAAGAAATCAAGAACACTACTTACTTATGATTTTTAAACATGTGGTTAGGTTTATGATTCATAAACTAGCTTATTTAATCTTATGATTATTTCATGACATTGTGGAGAGTTGGATGGTATTAGGTTAGTGGATGATTGTTGTTTGTGAAGGTGGTTGAAATATACAGACTAGTGGATTTGTTGTGTAAAAATGGAGTAGAAATATTAGACGAAAATGTGTAAAACACCCCTCAGGGACAACGGGTTTGTAACAGTAAGTTACAGACTTTTTGACGAGCCAAAACCATAAAAATGTGTTAGTACATTTTAACACGATTCCGTGCATATAAAGAACTCAAAAAACGGATGTAAAACGAAGAAGATATGAATTTTAGAAGTTACCGACACAAACTATTTTGACAGCCTTTTACGAAATAAGCTACCGATCAAATTTTAAAATATATTTTTGAGAGCCTTCGAGACCGAACCGGCTTAAGTATAAAACTACAATGTTGCTCGAAATGATAATTTATAGTAAAAATGCGAGCTTCGAAGCGTAAAAGTGTATAAGAATTGAGCCAACCTTCATAGAAACTAGACAACTTTTTATGAAATTTCTGCATTATTTTTCCTGACATGAATAGTAAAATTATATTTTCGGACATTTTCAGTCCGTTTGAACTGTAAAAACCTTAGGAAATATTTTAGCATCACTTATATAATATTTATACGCGGTTTAAAACCTTATTTTTATGAATTAACTAAACTATACATATATATTGTCGTTGCAAAAATAATAAAAGCAGTAAACTTAACGTAAACACTATTCCGATATATTAAAGTTAAACACAAACTATTATGTGGTGATATAACTATATAAAATACATTGTTGTATTTATTTCTAGTGCATTATTCTTATTCGACCTATAATTAATTAGGTTGCATTCCGGCTATTTGTGACGTCATTCTTTGTTGATTATTACTACGTTCGATACTTTCATTTGAGGTGAGTTTCATGGCCGATATTTTACTTCTTTTTAACTCTTTTGGGGGAGAATACATGCGCATCTACAAACTCGTTTACAAATTCGTTTACATGATTAATTCCAAACTCATTTACATACTCATTTACATACTTGCTTATTTTACAAAAGGACACAAGTACAATACTTTCCGATTTTTACAATAATTATGTAGCGTGCCTAAGTAGCAGTAACCCACAAAGCCCACTATCATGAACTATTAATTACTGATGTAAGCGCGTGTGTTATAAATAGATCTATTTGAGATTGACCTACCCGTTCAGGATTGGTGTCTACAGGGCCAACGGACGTATACCATATCGGATTTAGATGTTACGGGTTGACATCTACACGGGGCATTCATTGGCATTAAATTACATACATTCATGTCGTAGCGTCAGTGTCATGAGCTTAGTGTCATTGTTTAAAAGGGATTTTTAGAATAAAGACTTCACTTAGGATGATGCAAGCTCGCCTCTTTGATTGAAGAGCTGAAGTGTAGTAAAAGTCTCATCTAGGAGTCCACCTTTTTGTTTCGACAAAAGGGGGAGAAGAAGTGTAAACAAGTAACTTATACATTTTACTATGAGTTATAATTTACATTTTTGTTGTCATCATCAAAAAGGGGGGATTTTTGGTAGAAATAATAATTAACGAATTTTTTCATCTATAAATTCTCTTCATGTTTTGGTGATGACAAAAATGTAAACTTATAAACATATACGTTAAAGTGCTTAAGTATTTCTTCGTTAATCTCATTCTCATTTACATACTTCTACATCTGTCGATCTCTCATTGTTTTCTTCAACAACAAATTTAAGTTCGTAACCAACGTAAAATCAATAAAGGTCTTGAACAAACATACAATTAATTTGTTGATTGATCAAAGAAATTTTTATTTTACCAAACCGTTACTTTTTTTTATGAAAATGGGACAAACATTTTTAATAAACATAATATACCAAAACATTTTTTGTTTTTTATATGAAATGTTTATTTAAATAAATATTTGAATTCATATTTTCTACCCAAAATACGTTTTAGAAAGTTTCAGATAAAACAACACGTTCCCTTACAAAAGGTAAAATAATGGTGCGTTTGAAAAATGGGCTACACCCTTAAGTAATTTTAAGTGGACTGGGTCATAATTATAGGAGACGCCCTTGTATATTTAAGGGGGACCGTCCAAATCAAAAATTAATATTTTTTTCCGATAAATAGTGGACTGTTTTCCACTGATTTTTCTCACCTCTTTTGCAACACAGTTGTTCTCTGATCTATAACCTCCTTTCAAAAACCCTTTCTTTCAAGTGCAAGAGAAGAACTTCTTATCATTAAGATACTAAGTTTATGTAGGTTAGTTAGTGCATTCGTGACATGTCTTACATTCACAATGTATAGATCGAGTCTATGTATTCCAAACTTGTGTAATAGCTTGATCTGGTGGATCATGGTGTGTATAGTTGTTAGATTGTGGTGATCATAGGAAGTTTAGATAGATCGGTGTGATCATAAGTGTGTTCTAGTTGAAGTAAGTTGTGAAGGTGAGGTATAGAAATGTTGTGAAATGTTAGTGAAGTCGTGAGTGAATGTATTTGAAGTTGGTGTGGTTGAAGAATACTAAGGCTATGTAATAAGTTGTGGTGTTGAGAAGTTGTGTCTGTTGTGTAAGGGTCGTGAAAGTAGTGAAGTTGTGATAGATTGGTTCTGCTTAAGATTAGAAATCGACAATCTTAGCTTAGTGTCGGAAATTAATATAAGCGAAAGTTATGTATGGTTTTCTCTGCCATAAGGGAGCTTGTTGACTAGTGAAGTAACTCTTGAGTTGGGTACTTGGGGAGTGGTTTGGGCGAAAAAGAGGTGCTTCTATGGACCGAAAATTAAAATAAACCCAACTTTTAAATCATCGTGTCCGGTTGGCATTTCCCTTTCACTCTATCTCTTTCTTTTATACTTGCATTTATGATTTATATTATATTGCATTTATGTGTTGGTTTGTATTGTTGTGATTTGATGTTTTACTATGTGAACAACTCATTAATATTGTGTCGCCCTTGTTCGGGCAATGTTGATTCGAAACATTTTTTAAGATTTTAAACGGGAATACGTATTCCTACCCCCCCCTTCTTTACGATTTCCACAATTGGTATCAAGAGCCAAGTCGCTCTAATTTTCAAAACAATTGTTAAAAAAATTTGAGTAAGTCCATGTATCAAATTACCCATTAAGAGGGATTAAAATATGAAAAAGTGTTTTTGATGATTAATTGTATTAGTTTTGATGTTCATATACAATATATTATACTAGCTCGAGATAAAAATGTTCTTAAAATAAGTGTTATATGTCGGTTATCAAATTACAGGAAAGTTGTACACTTTCCGCAAAGTCAGAAAATTAATTTTTTTCAAAATCATAATTCTGAGTATCAGGTGGGCGGCCCCCTTAAATATTTGGGCGGCCCCCTTAATTTTAAGGGGACCACCTGTCTGATTTAGACAGTTTTTCAAAAACTTTGAAAAATCATATAAAATCAACCGTAAGTCAATTAGAAGTCGACGCCACGCGCCATTTTTCAAAGAATAATTGAGTTACTTCATATAAAAATTACTTTCATAAGTATTTCGACTTCAAACTTATTTTAGTCAGTAAGGCAAATATACTACTTATTGTCTAAATTGTTGGGTCCGTTTTTAAAGTAAACATGTATTTTATCTTTTCCTTTCGGTGTTAGGACATTTCTAGTCCGGTATATCTTTGAAAATGGTGTATGTATTTATTTTAAAAATATTACTTGTTTTTGAGTATGGGGAGAAAGAAAACTATTTGTCTTCAAACAAAACCGAGCTAAGTATACATTGTTGTATCTAATACACAAAACTACGACAAGTACTTTTATGTGTTATGTTATGTGATTATGTGCACTTCTTTATATCTTAAGTTTGTTAGTAGTAATTATTAAATGATCGTTGCTATTTTGTAAATTAGCTATATTGAATATCTTCAGCACATGTGCCATGTAACTATTTCGTTTGTAGCTAGTTTTTCGATTATGTCTCTAGAAATATCTTTTGCGAGATTTTCTTGCATTAATGATTGCAAAATTGCTCTTGCATTGATATGGCATAGATCACTTAATTATACAAATGTTACTTAACATCTTTGTTAAATATTTTTTCGAGTATGGAAAATATTACTTAGGAATAAGAGTTCAATAAACTTTTCAAGTATATTATTAAATTTGTTAAAAACTAGTCACCTAATATTTCCAAACGATCTTATCTATTTTCAACAACACGTTTAAATGTTTTTAACAACTTGCTTTGTTTGACCTTGGGTTGGTTAAACAAAAGAAATGATTATACTAATACATTAGTAATTAAAAAAAAAGGAAAATGCTTGTGCTTGTATGGTTATAACAAACACACATAATTATATATATATATTTAGTTTTATATATATATATTTTATTTATTTAGAATTATATATTTTTATATATATTTTATATTTTATATTTATATATATATTATAACTTTTAGTATTTTTTACATAAATGTTGTGTTGTTATATAAAAATTTGTTATTAGAAAATCTTTTAATACTACATTAAAAATGTCGAAAAAAACTATGCATTAGTATACATAACAACTAATTGTATCCGCACAAGTAAAATTTTACAGCTATATTGTATATGATATTAATTATCATTATTCTTCAACCTCACCCATTTCAACTAATCATTTGGGATTTTATGGAACACACTATTTAAAGATTTATTTTTTTTCTTTTAATGAGTGTTTCGTGCAGGGTCAGAAAGAATTTCGAGAAGATATATCATTTCATTATTCAAATTATGAGTGATAATCTTTAGTGAATTATACTATTTGACAAGTTTTCGTGTCATCGGACATTGTTGAAATCGGCTTCTTATTTGTTTGGTTTCATGATTTATACAACACCATAAAAAAGATAATTCATCTTGGATTCTACATTAAATCTAATCACACATGATTGTTATGAAAATAATTTACATCATTTCTGATGAAATATTTGCATCGGAATCATAACTCACACCTGTGTTGATGAGGCCATACTTGAGTTACTTGTCCAATGACTGTGTTCCAAATATTTTATAATAATATTTTTAAATACATGCATAAAATAAACAATGAAAGTATGTTTGATGATTTTGGTGGTTTCGTTCCGAAATATTCAAGCAATTTACTTTGACAATGCAATGGATAATTGGTAATGTGTCATTTTCGAAAAATACCAAAACACGAGCAAACTTAACATTATATTGTAAACTTTGCCCATACAACTTTAAAGCCACAACTCATAGCTAAAATTCATTTTAAACTAAAATTCTAAAATAAAAAATAATATATTGTTTACTTCACCTAGGATAACATGATGTTTGGGAAAACATTATGTTTAAAGATTTCATGGACTTACATATTTAAGATTGATAAAGGATATTTCTATATCCTATGCCATCTTATTTTCTTCATAGCATACAATGGTTGTGTTACAAGAAAAATACGTACATTAATTTGAAAAATATATGTTTTTAGAATTGAAAAATATACCTATCAAAATATGTGATCAATGCATTAAACAAGTAAAAATAAAATTTTTATGATAAGAATAATAATTTTAGAAAAGCATATTTGTTTAAATAAAATATCTCTTTTCAATTATTTATCATTAAAGAATCACAAACTCAATTAAGATAAATAATATTGATGAGATTCATTTCACTATTGACAATGAAGTGAAGAGTTCTTAAAAACACTCCTCAATCTAACATATTTGTCATTTGTCACAAATAAGCACATCTCTTGGCTTTTCGAAAACTAAACGCGTCTTTAAATATCACCATGTGGACAACTGCACATGTTAGATGACTCTATGTATAAGACTTCCATTAAATCAATGTCATATGTAATCGAAAACAAACAACTATCGATCTTGAACAAAAGATTAAAACATCTTTCTTACGCTTATCTACACATCTTTATTAGGACTATGCAAACTAGAATTAATGTATGTTAGTTGAGTCATGTTAGGCCCTCTATGAAAAGATAATACAAATTCTATCTTTTCTACACTTCATTAGGCAAATATAAGAACTCTATTTTGTCTAACATAAGAATGACTATTGGAGAATCTATTGCATTGGAAATTCAATTTGACCTAACGGTTGAATTGCTTGTAACACCCCCATTTTTACAATATAGCAGCGGAAGATAATCTGGGGTATTACTTCATGGATACAACAATCATAATCATAGAAAACAACTTTAAAAGAGACGTTGCTGGAAAAATTTAGTTATCATTATTATAATAAGTGTTTTACAAATTGATGGGTCACAAAATCTAAAAAATATCAAGTTTTGAATGATAACAGTTTCAGCCATCTTTCTAGTCTCATGCCACTACGTGCCGCAACTTGTTCAATTACCTGGATGACATGCTAAATAGTTTCAACACTAATGGTTGAGTGAAATTTCATTAAGTTTGATATAATTTAGTTTGAATAACAAGTAATTTATAATAAATTGTTATAAATACAATTATTATGAAAATGATATTGTTATGATCTTGGGTTATGTTATTATATACCCATTATTAGTAATAGTCACAATGAATCATAGTAATAATGTATTATCCCATCATTGCCTTGTTTGGTCTGATTGGTCTTGTTCTCATGTCACCAACACATTATCATCCAAAGTCAATTTAATGACTTGAAGAGCTCATAATATCAACATATTAACATCTAAAGTCAATTTAACGACTTGAAGAGCTCATAATATCAATATATTAACATCCAAAGTCAATTTAACGACTTGAAGAGCTCATAATATCAATATATTAACATCCAAAGTCAATTTAACGACTTGAAGTCAAATTTAACGACTTGTAGAATTTATTACACTAACATTAATATACAAAGTCAATTTAACGACTCGAAGTCAAATTTAACGACTTATAGGATTTATGAAACTAACACATTAATATCCAAAATCAATTTAACGACTCGAAGTCAAATTTAATGACTTGTAGGATCTATTTATAACAGATTAATTATCCATAGTCAATTTAACGACTTGAAGTCAAATTTAACGACTTGTTGGATTTATAACTTAGATCATTGATTGTAAATGATACATCAGATTAGCATATAGATTGGTAAAACATTTGTATTCATTATTTATAGCATGTATCCCCCTTGCGGGTTTATGAAAGCATTAAAGAGATTAAAAGTATGGCTATGAACTCACTAAGTCATTGAAAAGTAATCACATTGTTATAAGATAAAAGAGTATGTAAAAGAGTTTGTAACAAACATGTATCCCCTCGCGGTTTTTTAAAAATGTAATAAGTAAAGGGAGGCTATGAACTTCACCTGATAGGTAGATGCCCCTCTATATAATTATTCTGAATTGAAGCTGCGCCTTACACATATCTTAACCAGGGAATGTTGATATTGTAAAATGATAATAAGGAAAGCCACGTCACGCAACTTGAGTAAATATGTTGAGTCTTAGGTAGATGTACTCTAGAACTTTGTTTTATGAGTTATGAGTTTGTGATGAGGAGTTTGGAATTATTGTAGTCACGTTCGGGCAGCAATCATAATTCATAAAGAGTCATTCAGTAAAACATTTGAGGAGCTAGGGCACTTTTAAATCGTAAACCTAAAAACTAGTCAGTAACGTAATACCAAGATGAAACTCCTTAATATGAAGCTCCCTAGTATTGTGATATGATATAATCGGTTTTAAGCGTTTTAATCAATATCTGGAAATGTTAAGCACGAGGAGCGTTAATTAAAGTTATGTTTTGAGAGGTTTTGAACACGTTTTTATACTTTTTCAAAATGTTACATTTTAGACCCTGGGGTTTGGAAAATTGCAAGTAGACCCCTAGGGTTTGCATTTTTACGACTTTGGTCCTTCAACTTTGAAAGATATACCAAGTAACAGTAACCTTGGATTTGAAAAGTGAATAAACAGACCCCTTTCGTTATAACTTGATAAATGACCTTTTAATTAGTACACATGTAGTTATAAGTTTCCTGAAAAGTTACGATATATACCCCTTGCATGGATTATAATTACAAAACATGTCCAAATTGCCATGCAAGCTTATTTTAACATTTCAATAGACATTTATAAGTTATAATAAACTAAAATTTGAGTTTTAACATAACACACGTTTTATTTAAACGATTCGTTTTAAGTAGGAGTAAAAAGGCGTCAAATTAGGGTTTCAAAACGTTAAAAGTTGTGGGTTTTAAGGTTCAAATTCCTTCATTAATCAACAAAGTGGTTATTTTACATTAGTTAAGCATGATAGGATAGATTATAACAATATTTAATCATCATAACATTTAGTTTTAAGAAAAACGCGAAATTATGGTTCTCAGGTGTACGGTTTTGGATCAAAATTGGAAAAATGGCATGAATTGGGTATGAAAACTTTAACAAGGAGTATTTTTAGGAATAATATGCAACATTATAAGGGTGTAGTAGCAGAAGTAGAACATTCAAAACCTGGGTTTGAGCTTCAATGATCAAAAATGGTGGAAATGGGTCATTTCGGGTAGTATTTCCACTCGTACGCCTTGTATCTTTACTCCGGGGCTTCAATTCTTCAGGGCTTCACTTCTTGAACTTATTTAATGATCCTAGGATCATAAGGGAGCATATATTGTGCCAATGGGAGTTTGAGAGAGATGATGTGTGGTGCGAACGAATTGGAATGGAACAACATGGACCCTATTGTATACTATTTTGTTGATTCAAAGAACTGCTTAAGAAACTTATTATAAGTTCTGGTCATGACACTTTTTTGGGCTAGTATATGATGTGTAGAAGCTAGTATATATGGTGTATAAGCTAGAAAACTAGCTTTGATGTGTTGTTTTGCCCATGTGATGCCGCGGCTTACAAGAAGAAAAAGGAAGGCCATGTGCCCTTAATTTTGACCAAGGATTGGTCTAAGTAGGTGCATAAGCTGCTTGAAGGTTTCTAGAAGAGTTCTTGGGTGGTCATTTGTACATGGTAGCAATTTAGAGGGGTTAAAATGGTCATAGAAGCAATACACGGGTCTATTTTAGTTCGAGGGTTCTTCAAAGGTTTTAACAAGGTACATTGTGTTATAAATGATTAAGAAATGATTAAATAAGTTGTTAAGATCTGGGATTAAAGTAATTAGCAAAGATTAGCAATTCGTTTGGGTTAAAATGGATTAGAATTGAAGAAATGGGAGTACGGGTTCAACTAGGGCTCGTTTAGGGTTTTTTTCTTGATTTCTTAGCTTATATTTTGCATACCTTTTTGATTAGTTGATTGTAATACAAATCCTAGGGATTATATAAAGTATTTTAATGAATTTTGGTCGTTGGTTTACGTTAAAATGGGTTGAAATTGAGAAAACGGGTCAAAATGATAATTAGGGCATAATTAGGGTTTTCTAGATTCGTTAAGGTTTTCTAGGCTTTGATTTCTTGCACATTGCCAAGTTAATGATAGATAATGATTTGTAAACTTATTTTATGAGTTTACAATGGCCCTTGGTTGGTTATTTGGGATTAGAATGGTTTAAAACAAGGTAAACGGGTTAAATGAACCAATTAGGTACATTTAGGGTTTCTAGGGATAGTTTTAGTACAAGTGAAGTAAAATGATGAAGTAATGATGAAATAATGATTGAATAGGATTGATATGATTGTAAAATAAGTTATTACAACTTAATTGAGTGTTGGTTTGGGTTTACAATGGATAAAATCCAAGAAACAGGTCATGGTTTAGAATCTAGATTGGTTTTAGGGTTTAGGGTTTTGAATTAGGGTTTTAAGAGGTAATACTTGTTTATGATCAGCTTTTGATAGAATATTTAGGGTTTTAACATTGTAGGGTTTAGTGTGTTGCCTTGTACCACAAAGTGGTGGTGGTGAAGAAATTAGAATGAAAACGGAGGAAAACGGCTATTTTAGAGATCATGCTTAATGACTTGTATATTGAGTTTTTAGAGATTTGTGCTTTGATTTAAAGAGATTATATATTTCAGATGAGAGGTTATATTACTTGGACATATGATTTAGTAGCTTGTGCATTCACTTTAGGGGGTTATCCATTCCTTGTGTATTTAGGGTTTAGGGATACGATATAATGGTTTAAAGCCTGTTTTGTTATATCGTTTGCGAATAGGTTACCATTATAGGGGAATAATGTACCTTTTGTTAATATCGGACATTGACTTGACTTATTGTGATGTTGCTTTGATTTTATGTGAAGACAGGATGGCCATAGAATAGGCTTGTGTGAGCTTGTCTCCTTTAGTTATGCAAGTTACATGGACATAATGAGATATTGACAATACTAGTAATGTAATTTAAATGCGAAAATTTTCCCCCCGTATAATTGTGATAATAGTAAAATAGGTTTTACATTTGATGAAAATTCTTGGGTTGTTATAGTCTCCACCCTTACAGAAATCTTTGTCCGAGATTTAATTTGAAGTCTAGAGTGGTAATTGTTTAGAGATAGTTCCGGGGGTTTTTTTTTTGAATCAGGTTACAAAGTTCTCGTCGTGTGATGCATTTTTAATTATGTTACGTACCATAATTATAACTACTTCTTTTCACACGTCTACTTATTTTCCAAGACCACACCTCTTGATGATAGAAAATAGAATTTCTCCAGATTCTGATAGAACTTGGGTGGATGGAATACGTTGCGCCACTCAGATCGTAAGGAATCGTTATTCATTAACCTTTAAAAGTCAACATCAAATAAGAATGCTCATAATGCAGTCTTTGTCATAAAATTTTCATACAAGTGTATTGAATCATTTGACATTGCATAGATTCATGTGTGTTTCCTTGTTCTTATGTTGCAGAATTTAACAGAGAATTTTAGAATACTGAGTGATTTCAAGGAATGATTGTAAATTTGTATGAGAGTTGCTAATCACGTGAGATACAGATTTTGAAATGAACAGATGATGAAGGTAATATCGTTAATGGATTATGGAATTGTTTTGTTTCATAACTTGTTATGTTTTGTACGTTTGTTATATACTAAGCCTACTTATTTATAACGTAGTCTCTTACAATAGTAGCATCCTACTCCTGGTATACTATGAGTTTTGATTGGCTTACGTTTAGGGTTTTTTAGGTCCTTATTCATATGAAGTAATAAGTTTCGTTTTCATTTCATTTAGTTGATCATTAATTCGTAGTTACCTAAGCGTATATACATGATTATGGTGATGGGTAGAATATGGTGTTGTTCCATTGTCAAGGGTGAGAGTTGTTGTGTGTTGGTGATGGTTTATGTACGCCATTAGTTGCGTGGTTGTTATTTGGGGTTTCATGTTGGGTTGTGGTTGGAGGGTGTGGGGGTGGATGGTGTGTTTCGTACATATGTTGGGAGTGGGGGGTGTGTCTTGGGTTCGGTTTTGGTGAGGGGTGGTGGGATAGGTGATGGTGTGGGGTTGTACGCGCGGTGAGGTGTTGTGGGAGTGGAGGGGGCTGGTAGCGGGTAAAAGGGTGGATGGGAGGGCAGAGGGCGGTTGGAGGGCGGGGGTAAAGTTGGGGTGTAAAGGGAGTGTTTCGGTCGAACTGAGGTGAGGGTGGAGGAGGAGAGTGTTGATGGGCGGGAGGGGTCAGGTGCTGTCGGGATGAGCCAGGGCGTTGGGTGTGAGGTGGAGGAGGCGAGTGTGTGCTGGGATGGCGAAGTAGGGAAGACATGTGGGGAAGAACAGTGAGGAGTAGCAGTCTACGCTTCAGGGAGGTGTAGGTCAGGGGACGTGGGGTGGTGGCGTTCCGTGCGATGTAGTGTGGTGGTTCGTAGAGTAGGGGGAGCGTGAGCGAGGTGGTCAGCTGGTAGGCGGTTGGGCGGTGGTGGAGGCCCTTGGATGTGAGGTGTTACGGAGGTTTATGTAGGGAAAGGGGAAGTTAGACGTGGTTGGAGGAGAATCGTGCCTAGGTGGTCGGTGTGATGGGGTGGAGTGAGGGGGGGGGCGGAGGAGTGTGAAGGTAGGTGAGTGGGGAAGAGAAAAGGAGAATTCGTGGTGTTGAGTAGGGGGGGGGACGAGTGGGTGCGCGGAAAGGGGCTGGGCGGTCTGGGGGTGAATGATAAGGGATGGTAAGCTCTGGCATGCAGGGTGGGAGGGAGGTAGAAGGGGGAGTGTGTGAGAAAGTT
Organism: Tanacetum coccineum; assembly: GCA_026074375.1. Classification (NCBI taxonomy): domain Eukaryota; kingdom Viridiplantae; phylum Streptophyta; class Magnoliopsida; order Asterales; family Asteraceae; genus Tanacetum; species Tanacetum coccineum. The sequence goes on along the minus strand of BQNB010063773.1, from coordinate 12,867 downwards.
AATGGCGGCGGGGTGAGAGTGGGAAGCGGGGGGTGTGCAGTGGGTGTGGGGGTGGAGTGGAGGAAAGTGGATAACGGTCCGGGGGTAGAGCGAATTGGCTGGGGTGGTAGGGTGGGCGATGGGGGTTATAGGGGTGAACGCGATGGGGAGTGGCAAGGGGATTGGTGGGGAGGTGGGGAGGGGAAGCGGGGGGAATAGATGGTTAAGTGTAAGTGGTGATGAGGGTGGAGAGAGGATGGTGGGTGGGGGGGGCAGGAAATAAGGGTGTTCCAAAAAATTAATACTATTTTGTAAAAGTGTAAGAAAGCGAATTGGTGTGGTTAGGGGGTGAGTGTAGTGGACGAAGGGGTTTTGGGGGAGTGGGGTGTAGTGGGAGGTGCGGGGAGAGGTGGTGGAGAGGTTTGACATGTAGTTGTCGGTGTTGTTCCTGGAGAAGTACAGTAGGGACGGGGGCATTAGGTATGTGTAGGAGAATGGATAGTAGCTTAGGCGAGGTTGTATCGCGTGGGAGCGTGGGGAGGGCGTGTGTTGGGGAATGTATGTGGAATGTAGGGTAGTGATAGGGGAAGGTGCAGGGTGGAGGAACGAGAGTCGGCGTGGTGTGGTGCCGGGAATAGGTGTGTTCTGGACATAGTGGGTGTGGTGATGTAGGTGGGGTATGTGGGACGAGCTGGGTGGAGTTACTGCGGAGATGGGGGGGGATTGATGGATTTGTAGTGGAGGGGGGTGCGGTGTGTGTGGTGTAGGTGAGGGATGAGTCGGAGGGGTGAAAAGGGAGGTTTCACGGAAGTGGGGTTGGTGTGGTGTGGGGGAGAGAGAGGGGGTTGGGGATAATTCAGAGAGTTGGGGGGGTGGTGTGTGGATGGGGTGTGAGGGGTTGACGTCGAGGTGGAGGCGGGGGGGTGGTTTGGGGGGTAACATGAGGGTGGGGAGGGGTATGGGAGAGTGTGGGATGTTTGGGGGGGGGGGGGATGGTGTGTGGTGAGTAGGTTGGTAGGGGGCAGAGGTGTGGTCGGATGGAAGCGTAGTAGGCGAGATTGGCGGTGGTGGTCAGGTGGCTGAAGGCAGGGGTGTGATGGTGTGAGGGAGTGGTGGTCCCGGCGAGGCGAGTATAGAGATACTTGGTGAGGCGGGTGAGGGCAGGATGGGAGCCGCTGGATTTTGTCCCGACACCCAATCAATAGAATTTAATTCTTAGGACGCTTTAGTTTTGTTGTAGTTCTTGTGTAGTAGACTTTAGTATAATTGACTCCTGTAGTATTTAGAGTTTTATGTCTTCTTACTTGACCCTTCTTTAGATTTTATTTTTCTTTCCTTTTTTAGTTAAACTTGACATATGAAACGCTCTATTAGAAAAAGGTTAGATACTTATTTTACGTTATCTGTTGCTGGTTTCTAGAATAAAAAGTAGCAAATTGACAAGGATTGTAGCTTGTTGATTGTGTTTTCAGATTGATGATCAGATTCTGATGTGTGTTGAATATCTTCGGGGGAGTTGTTTCTAGAGTCAGCAAGCTCATTCTAAAGTATGCTTCTTGTAGCCTTGTTGTTTTTTCAGTACTTGGTCTGGTGAACCTATCTTTGTTGCAAACCTGACATTAACTACTACAAAATGGTCCCGTGTGATGTAGTCTCATCTCTTACACAAGGGGAAGGTTTCCAGCATATCACAGTTAGTGGCAGTATAAGTTTTGAAGGTTTTTATGTCTTTCTAATCTGCTGTTGGGGTAATCATCATTACGGGTTGTGGATTGTTGTGGTTATTGAGGTCAGGGTTGTCATTTTTGCGATTGTTGATAGGTGGTTATTTGTTGTTTGTGTTGTGGTTTTGGGGTAGTCGTTGTGTTGTCGTTGGTGTTTCTCTTATCTTCTATCTTTTCGTTTTTGATTATTGGGTTTCATTGCATAGAATCGCGTTTTATTATCTGATTCATTAACCCTCTGGGATATGTTGATGGCCTTCCTCCAAAGTTTAGGGTTTCGAAAAGGCAGTAAGTAATAGTAATGTTTCCTTCAATGCTTTGAGGTAGACCTCCGATAAAAGCTTCCAAAGAGTTTTTCTCATTGTTTGGCACCATGTTGACACAAGGTGGTTAATTCTTGGAATCTTCTAAACATTGGGTTTTAGGGTCATTTCCCTTTACAATCTGATTTTGTAAAGTTCTAATTCCATTTTCTTGATCTCAGTTCCGGGGACAATACTTGTTTGTCATAAGCCTTTTTAACTTAATCCAGGTGATTTGATTAGCTTGCTCTATTCCAATAGGCTGGGCATGTGCATTCCCAGGGACAAGGCCATCGTCAGTTAAAAGTACAGTAGCAAATGGTTACGTTATTTTCCTCAGCACACCTGCTTCGTGTGAATATGATTCAGTTCGTTCAAACCTGGAATAAGGCATACTGCTCCTTCTGTACCATTAAAGCAGAAAGGTTGACAGCTGATAAACTCTTTGTAGTTTCCCGTTTTCACTGCAGGAGTTCCAGTAAGATTACTAGCACTTGCCATGGCAGCAGTCTGTGCTTCTAGGGCTGCAGTAAAATCAGCAGTCAGTTGCCGGATGGCATCCAAAGTTATGGCTGGTGTTTTGGATGTTGACGTCCTTTTGGGAGGGCATTTCTATTCAACATAATGAGTACATTGTAGTTAAGATTGACATCACAAGTTTAGAAAGGCTAATACCTTTAAGGAAAATGTGATGATTAAAAATGCTTAGAGGAAATGCTTATTTTGGATTTTAAGACTTGAAGTTATGGTTTGTTCATGAAGACGGACGTTATAGATACAAATGTTGGAGATGATGATGAAATCCGAGGAGGATAAGAGAGAGATATGTTAGAGAAATAATAACGGTATTGGAAACGGCGATTTCCTTTATAAATAACTTGCCTTTTACACTATTACATAGTTGATGTCAGCACATTTGCTACGAGAAAATATTGATTCAGTCCGTTTAAACCAGCGAATGAGACCAACGGCTCCGTCCGTACCACTGAAGTAGAAGAGTTGGTAACTTGTAAACTTCTCGTAATCACATTTCCTTGCTACCGAAGTTTTTCTTGGTTCAGAGTTGGGATTGTTTGTACTTGCCATCATTGCAGCTTGTGCTTTCAGAATTACGACAATACTATGAGCAACTAGTTCCTCGATGGTAGCATGAGTCAGGTCTGGTGCTTCAGATGTTGACATCCTTTTGGGAGGTATTCTGTCAACATAAGATAACATGTAATAAGAATCCAGATAATGATAGTCATATCACAAGTCATTGTATAAAAATTAAAATTTTCATACTTAGTGATATTGAATATCATTGTGTGAATTCTAATACATATTCCTTGATATTACATTGTAGGATATAACAGGAAGTTTTTGGAATTTAAGATTTTCAGATATGAATGTTCAAACAAGCATTTGACTTATTAGATTCCTCGGGATTAGTTCACTTTCCAGTGGTCGTAGTATGATTTATAATGAGTTATCTAACTCTGCATAGATAAACTCATTGAAGGGATAATCGGGTTATGGCGTAGTTAATTGATGATGAAGACGGAGATAACAAGAAATGACATATATGATATTGGTAAGGTAAAATGGAATTACAAGTTTAGATGACAGGTGTTGCTACTTATACTACATGTCTTTAGATAAAAAGTGATAAGGATAAAGTTTCGATCTAGTAGTCTTGAAGTTCATGAAGTGTGTTCCATAAGATTCTTCATATATAGCTGATGGCGATCTTGGATATCCTCAAGGGTTATTTCTAAATCAGAAATCCTAAAGCGAACAAAAGAAATCTTGTCTCTCTGTCCCATATGCTTCTTCTGTAGTTCAAGTATCTGTGTGCGGGCTTCCTGTAGTTTGGTTTTTACTTTATCAAAATCCTTTGACATGATTATCCAATCAATAACAAATCTTTCTTTCATTTTCTCAATACAGTGAAAAGAGGGTTCTTCTAAGTAATTCAGAATGCTTTCAGTTTGTTTCTCATGGTGTTCTGCATGCATCTTAATAGAGGTTTTCCCTAATTCATATATCTAAGGTGAGATAGGAGTATAAGTTGAGACTGATGGTGATGCTAGGATACAGGCTTGCTTCCGAAATGAAGTAAATAACGTAGTTGAGGAAGAAGATGGAGAATAGATTCGCTTCTTAGGTGGTAATAGTTCTTCAGGAACAAAGAAATATCGGGGATCAAATAGTAGTGATGGTGGTAATACTGGAGATGGAGTTAAAATAGCTGGTGGAGTAATAGGATCTGGTGATGAAATAGGTAATTCCTTAGCATAAAATGCTTGTACGTTCTTCAAATAAGGATTATTGTAGAGAGGTGAGATCACTGATGGGATTATATTAGAGTTTTCCGAAGAGTTAAAAGAAATGCTTCCTGATGAAGCTGGGAAGTAATCCGATGAGACTGAAGTATAGTTAAGAATATTCATAGAGGAAAAAGCATCCTCAAGATCGGAAGTAGAGTGATTGGGAGAAGACATCGTTCTGATAACAACCCAAATTTGTAAATAACATAAGTTATTTATGTAATAGTATAATAGATATGTATCTTTACATACTTGTTCCGGAATGTAGTGGCACGGAGGACTTTGATGGCTGAAAAATGAAATGTGGTTATAGTTAAGGTTTTGACCTTGTTCTCTATAACCATGGCGCTGATACCAATCTGTAACACCCCCATTTTTACAATATAGCAGCAGAAGCTAATCTGGGGTATTACTTCATGGATACAACAATCATAATCATAGAAAACAACTTTAAAAGAGACGTTGTTGGAAAAATTTAGTTATCATTCATTATAATCAGAGTTTTTACAAAATGCAGGTCCCAAAATCTAAAACATCATGTTTGAATGATAACAGTTCAGCCATCTTCGAGTCCATGCCACTCCGTGCCGCAACTTGCTCAATTACCTGAGATAAACATGCTAAAAAGTCAACACAATGGTTGAGTGAAATTCATAGGTTTAATATAAACAGTTTGAATACAAGTAATAGTATAATAATTGTATAAACACAATTATTATGAAAATGATATTGTTATGATCTTGGGTCATGTTATTATATACCCGTTATTAGTAATAATCGCAATGAATCATAGTAACAATGTATTATCCCGTTATTGCCTTGTTTGGTCTGATTGGTCTTGTTCTCATGTCACCAACACATTATCATACAAAGTCAATTTAACGACTTGAAGAGCTCATAATATCAACATATTAACATCCAAAGTCAATTTAACGACTCGAAGTCAAATTTAATGACTTGTAGGATCTATGATACTAACAGATTAATATCCATAGTCAATTTAACGACTTGAAGTCAAATTTAACGACTTGTAGGATTTATAACTTAGACATTGATTGTAATGATACATCAGATTAGCATATAGTCTGGTAAAACACTTGTATCCGTACTTTATAGCATGTATCCTCCTCACGGGTTTATGAAATAATTAAAGAGATTAAAAGTGAGGCTATGAACTCACTAAGTCATTGAAAACTACACTAAGTCCTTAAAAGAAATCACATTTTATAAGATAACGAGTATATAAAAGTCTTTTGATAACAAGCATTTATCCCCTCGCCGTTGTTTACTAAAACATGTAAAATGAGTACAGCGAGGTTAAGACATTACCATATCGGTTTAATAATATACTGAGTGTATGAATAAAAGTCAACCCTATTGAGCAATGTATCCCCCTCGCGGGTTTATAAAACATTCAAAAGAATGCAAAATTCTAGGCTATGAATCTCACCCTTGAACGTTTATAGGAAATTGATAGCAAATGTATATGAAAGTAAAGTTAACATCTTCGTCACGGGCAACCTGGTAATATGGCAATTCAATAGTTAGATTAAATAATGTAAGATTTTACATACGATTTTGGTTTTTGATATAAAAATTATCATTAACACCGTTCGGGGCCAACCAAATTCAGAATGTCATTCAGTAAACGTTGAATAGCAGATCGGGGCACTTTAAATCGGAAACCCAACAACTCAGCATAACTTAATTCCCAAGATGAAAACTCCTTTAATATGAAGCTCCCTAGTATTGTGGTATGATAATCCTCCGGACATGATTTTTAAAAGCACATCGATATGAATGATATAATTTAAAAACATAATCAGTTTTAAAGCATTTTATTCCTATATCTATGAAATAGTGTCATGCTATCGGCAAGCGTTAATTAAAGTTATGTCTTGTAATGTTTTGAATGTGTTTTTTTTTTACTTTTTCAAAATGTTACATTTTAGACCCTTGAGTTTGAAAAGTGGCAGAATATACCCTTGGAGTTTGCACTTTTACGACTTTGGTCCCTTAAGTTTAAAAGATATACCAAGTAAACCTTGTACTTTAAAAAGTGACATAATAGACCCTTGTAGGAGTTATAACTTCAATAAAATGACACTTTTAGTCCTTTAGAGTTATACAGTTTCTGAAAGTTTCGACTAAAATACCCATTGCATGATAATTTTTTACAAAACTATGTCCAAATTGACAATCAAGCTTTATTTAACATTTCTCAATAGACATTAATAAAGTTATAATAAACTAAAATATGAAGATTCACACAACACAACCACAAGTTTTAAATTAACGATTCGTTAACCAAGGAAGCTAAACGTCAATATAAGGTTTTTTAAAAATGAAAACGCGCGGGTCTTTAAGCTTAAATTATTTCATGATTATCAAGAGAACTTATTTTAATGTTGGTTAAGCTTATTGGGATTAGATTTATAACAATAGATTAAACAAGCTAGCTTATAGAATAAGCAAAAACAACGAAAATTGTTTCGGTGTACGATTTAGGTGATCAAAAAGGTATAACACAAGGTTTTGAGTACAAAGCTTTATATTATGATTTTGAGCATCATCATATGAACATTATAAAGGTAATGAATACAGAATATAAGCTTATAGAACCCTCTTGAGCTTATAGCATAGAAATGGTTTCAAGAATCTTGACTTTAGCTTTGTATGCTAGAAAAACGACTCCGGGCTTTTGTTCTTGGTTTCTTTGATTCTTTTCTGAACTTGAGCCTTATTATGACCTCTTAGGATCTATTAGAGCAAAGTATTAGCTTTCAATGTAAGTGGTTATAGATGAGGAATTGGGTGATGAAGAAAAAAGAAGTGTTATGGTATCCATTTATAGGTGAATTTACTTTTGGAGGACAATGGATGGTTATATGTGATCTGTTAGGACATTTATAGGTCGTAGATGAGATAGGAGTGTCCTAGTAGATGTGTATGGTCTATGCTAGAAACTAGCTATGGAGACTTGGATGAGTCCTTTGATGCCGTGGCTATGAAAATAGAAACAAGGAACAATGTGTGAATTTAAAACTATAAATGAATATAATTTAGGATAGGTGCTTGTAAGCATCTAGGGAGGAAGGTTCTTGACATTGAGGTGCTTGTGTGCAAAAAAATTAGTTTAAAAATGGTCCAATTTGCAAAGGTTTTTGATTTACGGGTACATTATGGCTTAAATTAAGGTGTTTTTCAAGCTTGAAATTCGTAAGTACATTTGAATTAATAGAAATAGGATTACTTCGATCCTAAGACGTAAATTAAGGGTGATTTTAAAATTAAAGATTTGGATATGTTGTTTGGTTTAAAAAGTGTAGAAAATAATAAACGGTCCAAAGTTACCATTAGGCATAAATAGGTTTCTTTGGATTTGTTTTTGCTATAGTTGGAGTGAATTTTAAGTAATGAGTGAATGTATATGGTTTGTGAATTAAGTTATTAAAACTTAATTGTGTGTTTGTTTGGGTTACCAAGGATAAAAATGAAGAAACGGCCTATTTTTAGAAACTAGCTCTTTTGTAGAGGTTTAGGGTTTTAAGTGTAAAACGATATATGAAATTTATGAATAGAATAATTAGGGTTTACACATTTTATATTGAGTGTATAGCTTGTACACAAGTAGTGGTGAAGAGATGAGAATGAAAACGGAGGTAAAACGCTATTTTGGAGATCATAACGTTAGATGATCTTGTATATTGAGCTTTTAAGACTCGTACTTTGTCTTTGAAGAGAATTTTAATTTCAAATGAGATGGTTATATTACTTTGTACATATGCTTTAGTAGGGCTTTGTGCATTACTTTAGATGTTAAACCTTTCATGGAATTAAGGGTTTAGAGTCATTACGATTAAAGGTATTAAAGCCCGTTTAGGATATAACGTTTGTCGAATGGTACATTATAGGAATACTTGTACTTTGTAGAAAAATGAATATAATAATATTGACATGAAATATATGAATGATTTTCTTGACATAAAAGAAGTATAAGGACTGCATATGTAAGGTTGCCTGAGCCCGTTAACTTTAGTTATGCAAGAAATGTTATACATCGAGATATTGGCAAAGTAAGTAATGTAATAAAGCGAAAAATTTCCCTGAAAAATCGGTTAAGTCCATATATAATAGATTAGATTTGTAGATCATCTAACTTTATAGATGGATAATTTACATTATGAAAATTATAGGTTGTTAATACATACAGAGGAAGAGCCCAGTTCGCCGGGAGGTTTTAGTGCTATTGAGGTGCGTTTAGAGGGATCAAGGGTACAAGAATCGAAGCGACGGATCAGCAGGAGAGCTGTTCTGTCAGAGAGGTCAGTGAGTTGAAGCAGGATAATATGAGCTTAGAAGCACATTGGATGTTATGCGTATCATATAGTTTACCCCCAACTTCAGCAGAGGGAGTTGCGTGTTCGTAGAGAGATGTGGCAGATTCAACGTTTTCGATTTTACGATCGCATGAGGATTGCTTGGCTCGAGGCTTATGCTAGGAGGCACTTAGGCTACCATCCTTAGATTAGTTTCATGATTGTCCATAGTATCTAGTAGTAGTGTATTATTAAGGATTTATAAATCTTATCTTTTGGAAACCATGATGTAATCATTGGCATTTAGCGATATGAAATCTAATATCTATTATTCTATGTTATGATGTTCTTAATCTAATGCTATTTTCGTCTACTCGTTGCATATTGCATTATTATTACGTTGTGGCATCTATTTTATTGTGTGTTTCCATGTGATGAAACTAGTTATTTTTTTATTGAACCCTGTTAATAATCTCGTATTACCTAAAGATCTCATCGTGTGGTGTATTGTTATGTTGTAGGATAAGCGCTAACCCACGATCAGGAGCAAAAAAATTAGAAACGATGAACACGTGATAGCATTTACGAACTAAATTGATTGAAAAACAAAAACCACCGAGTGACAAAGCGTTGAACCGCGACGCTGCCAGAAACCTTGAACCCCTTATAGAAAGTGGGGGTGAGTAGGGAGACGAAAATGGTGATAACTATGAAGGTGGAAATGGAGGAGGAAACGGAAATGGAGTAGGAAACGAAAATGGAGTAGGAAACAGAAATGGAGGAGTGAAAGAAAATGGAGGAAATAGAAATGGTAGAGGAAACGGTAATGGGAACGATAATGGAAACAGTAATGGGAATGGAGGAGGAAATGGTCATAACTTCAGAGGTCTTATGCATGTTGCTAGAGAGTGCACATATCAAGACTTCCTGAAGTGTCAGCCACTCAACTTTAATGGAACAGAAGGAGTTGTTAGGTTGACTCGTTGGTTCGAGAAGATGAAGACGGTATTCTATATTAGTAATTGCCCACAAATGTACCAAGTAAAGTATGCTACGTGCAAGCTACTAAACAGTGCTTTAATGTGGTGGAACTCGCATAAGAGAGTGATTGGGGGTTAGTAGGCTGCAAATGCCATGAAGTGACAAAACTTATGAAGTTGATGACATAAGTTACTATCCGAGGAACCAAATTCAAAAGATGGAAACCAGTTATGGAACTTGACGGTGAAAGGAAATGACTTGACTACTTATACCAGGAGATTTCAAGAATTGGTTCTGTTGTGTACTAGAATGGTCCCCGATGAGGAGGACAAGGTTGAGAGATTCGTAGGAGGTTTGCCCGATAATATCCAAGGGAATGTGATCGTTGCTGAGCCTACTAGACTATAAGATGCGATCCGAGTTTTAACAATTTAATGATCAAACTGTAAAGGTTAGTGCTATAAATGCTGAAAACAAAGAGAAGGTTTGATAATCAGCCCTAGGACAACCGTGGGACAGCAACCAACTTTCAGCGACAAACGTTGGAGCCAGAAAGTGGCAAGAGCTTACACGGCCGGGAGTAATGAGAGAAAGGGGTATGTTGGGTCTTGATGCGGAATTTTGCAAAACCACAAAAGTTTTACAATCCTCCTAGGTATTAGAACTAACGTTTGTAGTGTAGTATAAGGTAGACCATGATTATAGTCATTCTCTAGTAATATGAGGTAGGCTCGAAGTGTATGTCACTTAAGTCTAAGGATCGAGGGAAGATTCTTTTTGGTATTTTTATATTTAAGAAAGCAAGTAAACAATCGGGGTTGAGAGAGGTTTTGATTAAGCTAATAACTACTCCTAATAATAACTAAACTAAGCTAGGAACAATGATAAAGAGGAATTCGATTTACTAGATGAAATTCTCCTAATCAGAATATTGTTATGTTCTTAACTAGTCTAGATAAATTATTGTGGTGCTATGACTAATATTGCTTGGTTAAGCATTTACATCCTCGCCCTTCACACATGGTCACAGTCTATGAGGGTTTCTCACTCGGGAAACACAAACACATGCATAAAGCCTTAATTTCCCTATCATACATAATTCGACCTATGTGACCTTAGGTTGCCAAGTATCACTAATTAGCCTAGAGGTTGCTCTTTTGACTAACTAACAAACACTTACACACAAATCGCCAATTAACTTGTCCATGCTTAGGTTGCTAAGTCATGTCTCTTAAAGGCCTTTAAGGTTGCTAAATGACCAAGAATAAACCGATTACATGTTAAGGTTGCCTAATCATGCAAACTAGTTTATTACAAATCAATCAATCGACTATAGTATGTAAACGAATGGATCTTCGATCAAACATGCATAATAAATATCAATAATCATCAACTAACACAAATACATAATCAATCTCAGGGATTATAACATCTAAGCAAACACTAGATGAATTAACCAAGCATACTTAATAGAGAATATAAATCATAATCAACAAAAGGAATTAAAGACATGAATGAAACATAGAAGTGATCAATCAAACCATTTACAAGATTGTTTATAGATTGAATTTAGACTCTCTAAGTTGCTAGAAAAACACCTACCCAAACCCTAGAATCGGATTGACTCGTTGGTTTGAGAAGATGGAAACAGTTTTCCACATTAGCAACTGTCCAGAGAAGTACCAAGTGAAGTATGCTTCATGCACGCTTTTGAACAGTGGATTGACTTGGTGGAACTCTCACAAGAGACCGATTGGGAATGAGTCCGCCTATGCCATGAGTTGGGCAGAACTTATGAAGTTGATGACTGAGGTGTATTGTCCAAGAACGAGATTCAGAAAATGGAAACTGAATTATGAAATCTGACCGTGAAAGGTAACGACTTGACTGTCTACACTCAAAGGTTTTAGGAGTTGATTTTGTTGTGTACTAGAATGGTCCCTAACGAAGAGGACATAGTGGAGAGGTTTATTAGAGGGATACCGGACAACATTCAAGGAAATGTGATTGCTACAAACCCAACTAGATTCCAATATGCCGTACGCATTGCTAACCAATTGATGGATAAGAAGCTCCAGGGTTATGCTGCAAGGAGTGTTGAGAGTAAGAGGAGGATAGAAAGTAACCCGAGGGATAACCGTGGACAACAATGAGTGGAGAGGGTATACTTGACCTCACCCACTTTGCAACAAGTGCAAATACCACCATGTAGGGCCATGTATAGTGAAGTGCAATAACTGTAAGAAGGTTGGACACCTGACTAGGGATTGTACGACGACAATTACCCCAAACACTCAGAGAGCTCCAGTTGGAAATTAGCAGGGTGTTGTTTGTTACGAGTGTGGAAGACCGGGACATTTTAGGAAGGATTGCCTTAAGTTGAGGAATTAGAACCGTGGAAACCAGACAAGAAACAGAGTTGGAAACAAGACTGGAAACCAGACTGGAGGTAATGAGGCTACAGCAAAGGCTTACGCCGTTGGTGGAGGAGGAACAAACCCTGATTCCAACGTTGTCATGGGTACGTTTCTTCTCAATAACTGTTATGCTTCCATGTTATTCGATTCGGGCGCCGATAGAAGTTTTGTGTCGTCTACCTATAGTGCTTTGCTTGATATTACACCATCCACTTTAGACACTAGTTATGTCGTACAACTTGCCGATGGAAGAATCTCAGAAACAAATGTTGTTCTTAGAGGTTGCACGTTAGGATTATTAGGTCATCCGTTCGATATAGACCTAATGGCCGTAGAACTTGGTAGTTTCGACGTCATCATCGGTATGGATTAGTTGGCGAAATACCACGCGTTGATCGTTTGTAACGAGAAGGTCATCCGTATACCTTATGGAAACGAAGTATTGATAATCCGAGGTGACAATTATGGCAACGGAAGTAAGCTGAACATCATATCGTGTACGAGGACCCAGAAGTATATTCAGAAGGGATGTTAGGTCTACCTAGCGCAAGTTACATCCAAGAAGGCTGAGGATAAGTTAGAGGAGAAGCGAATTGAGGACGTGCCGATCATACGGGAATTTCCAAAGGTCTTTCTAGACGATCTTCCTGGATTACCACCTGTTCAAGAAATTGAATTTCAAATCAACTTAGTCCCTGGTGCTGCACCTGTAGCACGAACCCCGTATCGATTAGCACCAGCCGAAATGCAAGAGTTATCCACTCAGTTGCAAGAACTTTCTGACAAAGGATTTATAAGACCTAGTTCCTCACCCTGGGGAGCACCTGTTTTATTTG
>BQNB010063772.1:20023-35558 GCA_026074375.1 Tanacetum coccineum | reverse complement strand
AATAGCGATGTTGCGTAAGTGCTTGCTATTACCCAATAGTTTGAAGATGTGTCATTCTTTATCGAGTCTAACGTTTTGTCTTCTTTCGGGTTGATGTAGTACGCCCGTCCGGATCCCGTACGACCCGTTCGGATGTGGGGTCCGTTCGGTATATACGCGGACACCCGTTTGGAACTTTATGACCCGTTTGGACTCTTGTGCCCCTTCGGACTTGAATAGCTTGCTTGGTCTGGAATGATTCGATTGGGCTTGAGTGGTTCGCTTGGGTTTTATGTGGCCCATTCGGACTACTAGCCTGTCCGGCATATACGCGGACATGGTGCAAACGGCTCTTTGGGTTTATGAAATAAGGTTGCCTTCCATAAAGATTACCTAGGAGTTATGCCTAAGGTAATTCAGTTTCCGGAGCTTGCTCCATCCACTAGCTTGCAATTGTATTAGTTTTAGACACTTGTACTTTTTAATGAAAATTTTCCGTTAAAAGAGTTCCCGCTTAACTTAAGACGTTCTTTAATTCTTGACAGCGCGTTGTCACTACAAACTGCTAACTGATCAGCTCCTTCATTACCTTAATGTTCGAGCATTAAACTTTTTAATGAAGTAAACCAAAATTCCTAAAAGAATATATCTGTTCAGAAGAATAACTCTATGTCAATCAAAATTCCTAGCTAGAAAGAAGGCCTTATCAATTTCTATAAAGTTCTCTAACTCTCAACTGTTCATATGATCTTGTTTTAGTATATAATAATCTGTCTATGTGTGAATACATCATGTTTATTGATTTTTTAGGCCAACTAATGGTTGCTAGTAGCGGGTGTTGTTTAAGTCTTTAATTAGCTGGATGAATTAATAAAACGAATATTATTACTGGATACATGTGTGTGTGTATATACGTGTTTGTTACTTAATTACTGGATACTTGTTACAGTTGGCTTTTTAATTTGTTTGTAATAAAATAAGACTTCAAATTTCAATTCATGTTAATTAATCACAAAGTCAATGTCTACGGTAAATAGAAATTGTAAGAGGAATATGTATAAGTTATATCGTGTTTATTAGATGAATATATTTGCAACAACTATAGTTAGGCTATGTTGGTTGTTGTGTGTCCCAATCAGGGTAAAGACAATCAATGACTTAGCTACGTACCAAAGATGGTTACCGGATATCACTTGAAATCGTGTAATCACTTTTCAAAGAAGATTATTCGATCCTATATCTGGGTATCACGAATACCTCATTGGGATAAGACAAAGTGTTTGTTCTTGTTCTATGCATAGATCAAGAACCCCGTGTTTCTATGTATTTATGTTTTGTCTTATGTTTGCACGCCTCTCACATGCAATTTGTGATCCCTATTTATAGGGAAAAACTCAAAACCCTAGTCAAAGATTTATGAGATATTAAAGAGAATATCTGCAACCATAAATAGCCTCTTTGATTTCAACAATAGTGATTAATGACCATATCAATCGATGGTCATTAAATGTGATTGTAACTTATATAAGAAATGGTAATAAGTCACAAGTCATTGAATTTCATTTCCATGAGTTATCCATTGAGTGTCCTGAACCATCAGCTAACCCACTAAGGAGCATACCCGCTGAAGGTTCAACCTGAACCAACTCACTGATGAGTTAATCAGCTGAGGATACTTCATCTGATGGATTACTCCCTGATGGTATCCTTCAGCCTAAGCTTAAGCCATCAGACTGATGAATATCCTTCACTCCAGAGTTACTCACTGAAGTTCATCAGTGGCTTGAATTCTCTTTTACCACTATCAGAGTCAAGGCATTTAGTGACCTATGGGTGTACACTCGGTACCTCTAGTCCTATTACCCGGTATGAACTGAACCCTCAATTGAACTAAATTTTCTAACAATCCTCCCCAATTTAGTACAATAATCTTTGCATGAAAATTGAACAGTAAAAGCAACAAGTGCAAAAACTGAAATTGTCTTGAGGATTGAATTTCCATCTTAGTAAATACACGTTCAAATATTTGAGAATCAGGGTGTTCTAAGAATGGAACCCTTCAACCATTGGAACATCTGAAGGTACATACACACAAGTTTTCAAACACATAAGAAACTCTTGACACTATACAAGCCATGTGTCCATATCCAATTCATAAATGTTGTAAGAGCCGCAAAGACCCATGCTTCCTGAGGCGGCAAAACTTCAAATTTACATAGGTGGTTCCTCTTTATTCATGTCCTGCTAAGCATTTTTTTTTAAAGAAATTAACCATTGAAAAGTAATGTCTTCATCCTCCTTTTATAGCAGAGTTCATGCACCTCTCTAGGTGATATGTAAATACCTGTGCTACAGTCCACTGAAACGTTCAGCTTTCTACATTGAACTATGCTACAAGTTTCCTAGGAGGGAGTTGGGTGTCCTACATTCGTGACTCTGTTGGACTTTTATCCCATCCCTTCAAGCAAACTTTTAACAAGTATTTAGCCAGTCCCTTCGTACAAAGTTTTGATCAGCTAAAGTTTTGTTGAGACCTACACAAACTCTATAGATACCCACCCATAGTGTTTAGCTCGCGAATCTTATGCTTATGTCTAACACCTAAGTGTCTAGACTTCCCATTGGACATCTGACTATAAGCTTTACCATGTAGCAGCATATCAAGCTGATATAAAAATTGGTGCTATAGGTTTGAACCATAAGAGAATCTCAAAAAGAAAGTTTTTCAACCATCAGCTTCCTTACAAAGCAAGCTGCTAAACTACAAATTCAGATTTATTGTTTAAATCGGTATGAAGTTGCATTCTTAGAAGGACCCATAAAATTCGACACCGCCAAGCAGGAATAACCCAAGCCACTTGTAGACGAATTATCTTCAGTGTTTTTTTTTGGCTGATCAGTACATTCAGTGTAACCTTCCAAACACTAAAGGATAACAGTATACATATCTATAGTCCATGTATTTCTTTAAAGTACTTCAATACCGTTGAGTACCCGGATTAAAATAGTATTACATGCTCAGTTTTACATCAGCATAAGCAATATAAGGTCTTGTACAATTCATGGCATACATTTAGGCAGCCAATCGACCCTAGAAATACTCAAGTTGAGATATGCCTGGTCATTATTGGCATCCTCTTCTCATTGTATCAATGGAGCACTCATTGGAGTGCAATAAAGTAATTGAAATTTCTTCTGTACCTTCTCACTATAGTGAGACTAAGAAATTGTTATTCCTTTATTTTCATATTTAATACTTATACCAAGGATAACATTAGCCTCCCCCATGTCTTTCATGGAGAACCTTGATGACAAGAATTCATTTGTAAGGTCAACCCGAACTTGATCAGTGTCAAAGATCAACATGTCATTAACATATAGACAAATGATAACTCCTTTACCAGTTTCATCAAATTTGCTATATACACATTTGTCAGCTTGGTTAAGTAAATAACCATTAGACAAAATCAATTCATCAAACTTTTGATGCCATTGCTTAGGTGCCTGCTTTAGTTCATATAGAGACTTAATCAGTTTACAAACCTTGTTTTCATTATCAGGCATGATGAATCCCTGAAGTTGGTTCATGTAGACCTCCTCATTCAATTCATCATTCAAGAAAGCTGTCTTCACATCCATCTGATGAATAATCAGATTGTGAATTAATGCCATAGCAATCAGCAATCTTATGATACTAATACGTGCCACTGGAGCATAAGTATCAAAGTAGTCTATCCCTGAATTCTGTCTAAAGCCCCTGAATGATCTGTCTTGCCTTAAACTTTTCAATAGTTCCATCTAACTTCAGTTTTCTTTTGAAGATCCATTTGCAACTAAGAGGTTTGCAACCTGGAGGTAGATCAGCCAACACCCAAGTGTTGTTGCCCATGATAGAATCCATCTCATTATTAATTGCTTCTTTCTAAAAAGCAACATCTTGTGACTTTATTGCTTTATTAAATGTCTTGGGATCATCCTCAACATTAAAGCAATAAGAGTGTTGGTCAGAGACCTCATCCATTGTTCCTTTAATTAAGTATAATAATTGAAATTCAGACCCAAAAATTCTTTAGAGTCCTATTCCTTTTGCTTTTTCTAAGCTCAGGTTCAGGTTGCTGAATAACCTCTTCAGTGACCACTTTAAGGACCACTGAACCACCAATGTATTCAGTTCAATTAGGAATCCTGAGATTTGGTCTAAGGACTGAAGATAATTGTTGGGACAAATTAAAAACGACTAAGTGTCGTTTCTGCTGTTAGAGATGTTCGTTTCTGCTGATAGCATTAAGTCATTCCTGCTGACAGTTCAAGTAGCATTCCTGCTGATAATGTTCCTGCTGGCAGTTCAAGTAGCATTCCTGCTGATTATGTTTCTGCTGGTCATGTTCTCGTTTCTGCTGACAGAGATAGAATCTGCTGATTGTTATTTATAGACGTAATTAATGTAATTAAGGAATTATAGTTATATTCTAGTATTATCTCAATTATATAGAATGAGATAAATTAGGAAGAGATTGTGTATATACTCTACGTGATTTTAGATTTCTTGTTTGCCATTTAGGGTTTCTTCTCTATAAAAGAAACCTTTAGCATTAGGGTTTGGGACCAAATTAGAAGTCACAAAAACAATTCATTATCAATAGAAAGATCCATAGAGGATCATTGTTCTTATTTGTTCTTCTGTATATTACATTGTTTAGTTTCCGCCTAAACAATATTAGTGTCCTCTCACACTATAGTACTTGTGATTTACATAAGTATTTATACAACCACATAGCTAGAAATCTTATCTAGTACCCTCCAGATCCTAGCTAGAGGTATCAGAGCCTGAGAGAGCCTCTGATAAAGAAGAATCACTCGTTACCACAAACAAAACTTTGTTTCTCTAACCTATTAACTATGTCAGAATCCATGCCTACTAATACCACTCATCAACATTCCACTTATTCCTAATCCCTAATCTATCTGCTTTCCCAACCTTCATTTACTCAAGATGATACCTCAGACTCTTTTCATACCTTGAACCCATAACTCTACAACCAATACCTTCATTCACATCAAACTGCTTTCTCACACAACCTGTTTTCTCACAACCAATACCTACATTCACTCAACCTGCTGTTCACTTTCAACAGACTCAACCTACTCAGACCAACCAAACTAGTCAACAGTACCCTAACAATGTCCAGTCACAACAGTTTCAACAGTTCCAAACAGCCTCTATCTCTGCTAACAATGCAAAATTTCCTTATCTGGAGAAGGACAAATATGAGATATGGGCTATGAAGAATGGAGTACTGGATACAGAATCCGATCATAAATCTTTAGAAGAATTGTTCACAAGGAACAGTCTGAAAGAGGTTGGAAAAGATGCGAAGGAAATACAATTGTTCATCCTCCTGTCTCTCTTGATGAGCATGTTGCTGTACAAAGGGAAAATAAGGTGAGAACCTTGTTGCTTCAGGCTCTACCTGAAGATCATATGCCCGATTTTCATCACTATGATGATGCAAGGGATATTTGGATGGCAGTTAAGGCTAGTTGGTGGAATGAAGAATCAAAGAAATGAGGAAACCATCTCAAACAGCAGTTTACCGAATTCCTCTGTGACAATAGACAAGAAGGCCTACACAAGGATTATGGACAGTTTTTTCAAGATTCTCGAGCCAGTTGAATCAATGCAGCAAGAGCCAACACAATTATTGACATCAACCTGAAGTTTCTTCTCGAGCACTTATCCCTCATTCATGGTTTTTTTGTACACAAGTTGCCCTGGCATTAAAAATAAGAGGTTTCGGTCTTGAAATCAATGAGCCTATTGATACCCTGTATATACAAACTAAGGTCACTTGAACTTGATGTCAGAATTGGTCATAGTTATGGTGTGAAAGTTGCTGCTGCTCCCACTCATTCTGCTTTCATCGGAGCTGCCAGCTCTGGCTCAAAGCTTAATTACTCTAATCAACAGAGTATCGTTCCACCAGTTTCTCAGACATCTCTGTCGTTTCTGATAGCATAATGGAAGTGTTTTGCATTCATTTGTTGCTGAGAAGTGAACCCAGATCAAGATATGAATCTAAGTGAATACTTTGACCAGTTGATCAATTGGAGATGGAAGAATTGGACTTGAAGTGGCAAATGGCTATGCTCTCCTTGAGGATTAACAGATTTGAGAAGAAGGCAGGACGAAAGATAAAAAAAAAATAACAAATAAAAGAACTATAACAATCAGCACTCCAGAATTTGACAGAAGGATAGGTTAATGCTACAATGTCTTCATTGGTGACATTTGCTAGGGAATGTAATGTGAAGACAGTTGATGATAAGGCCCGGTATTCTGCTTTTAAAGTCACAGAAGTTAAAACAGACAAACCAAAAGCTTTTGGTCTCATTGATTCCATGGTGAATTGTCGGATCTATGCGGCAGAAAACAAGACCTTTGAGTTTGGAGAAGGTATATGGATAATGGCTGGACATGCTGATAATAGGTGGTGCTGAGTTTTCTGATGCTACTGCTGATTTGCTATGACGGGGATTTCTCCTAATGTAACAAAAATTGTCCTCTTGGCTGTGATCTAAAATTAATGATCTGAATAATATGTATAATATCTTGATAGATTGTACAATGGATTGTTACATTAAAGTTTCAGGCAAAGATATCAGAATGCCTTTAAAACATTAAGAAACACAAAAAAGATGGTACAAGAAAACTCAATTGCATTAGAATAAAAGATTAGGATTTTATCTGCTAATCTAGAAAACAGCCCTCACTAACACACTGTGCTACAAACTGTAAACACCTACCATGACAACAGGCACAAAAAGAAAAAAAAGAATGGAAGTTAAGTTTGAAGCTACAATAGCTAGATTTTGAAAAGTGGAAGGAATCTTCCAAGAACTTGAACAAGTTGATAAATAGCTCTATTCATATAAAACTAAAATGGTCAAAGGATTTAAAGAGTACTTTGGAAAAAGACGAAGTTGTTTGATTTGTCTACACAGTGTATTCCACCCAGAACCTGTTGAGGAGATAACCACTTTACCTCATGGTTTCAAGGTTGGGAATGCATGCAGTTCTCCTCCATCACTGGAACATATATGCCCAACCCATTGACCCAAGTCTACAATAGATGAAACACAAGTAAGTTATGGGTCAAAGTCTTATAATAGAAACTTTCTGATCCCTCTTTTCAAGAATCTAATGACTTTGTCTTTTGTGATAACATGACAAGTCTTCAGACTCAATACCTAAGCATCCTGTGGATTCAAGCCTCAAGACCAAGACCAAAGACTTCCCACCTACTTTGATATCCAGACTTTGCCAAGTCGATGTTGAAGACCCCAAATTCCACTGCATGCAGTCCTATTTTTCTTGTTTGGGTAGAATGTAAAATCTCCTAGATCTTTTGTAATAAAAGTTGAATGAACAATAGAATGTGTGTAAAAACAAATCTGTGCGTGTTCTATGAAATGTTTTGTTCGTGGTAGTAAATTGCATTTGATTAAGATTGAGACTTTATAATTGTGTAGATTCTGACCCTAGTAAATCTAAAGCAGCATCTGTTCCAGCTGGTAGTAGGAATTCGCCATGCATCAGTTACTTGCAGGTGGATCTGATCCTACTGCTAGTCAGAAATAGAAGCAGTCAGTTTCTGCTGATAGACCAAATCCGCTGAATTTGTCCTAAAAGACCAGCAACTTTTTTTGCTGGTAGACCCCAGTTTTTTTTTTTCGCTGGTTGGCTTATCCTGCTAGCTCGACCATATTTCAACCATTATCTGTTTATTTTAATAAATAAGACCTAACTTTTATGACCTATGTTTATGTATAAGGACGGATAGAAATACTGCAGTAAATCTCAGCAGTTACTCTTGGAGGAATAAAAGACCATAATTTTGGGGGTCCAAGAGTAATGGTGGATCTCATCAATCCACATGGTTTCACACTTAATGATCCACAAGGCAGGCTCACAAGTCTGAATTGGCTTGGTCTCTCCAAGTGTAACTAATGGTGTTGTTGTATAATTTTGTTAGGTGATCTAGTACAGATAATGGACCAATAGTATAGTTGACAGTGGTTGCTCAAGAAGCATGACAGAAACCAGGAAAAACTTGATGATTTTGTGCAGATCAAGGGAGGCGTTTCAAATTTGGAGGTGGAGATGTGTAAAAATCAGGAAAAGGCTCCATACACACGGACCTTCAAAGCTTGACTTTGAAAATGTCTACTAATGTTTGAAGAGCTGCAGCACTTTAAACATTGTTTCTCTGTCATCACAAATCTGTGATCAAACAAAAACAAAGTTCTCCTCCACAACACTGATTGTTTGGTGCTTTTCAGGAATGTAATTCCAATTGCCTTATGAAGACAGGTGGTACTCGCACCAAATTCCAAGGGAACAAGATCCTATACATTCTACATCTCAGCCTGCAACCAGAACAAAAGGTTACGTTGTTTAGTAGCAAAAGCAACCCTAGATGAATCCACCATATGACACAGAAGGATGCTCATCGAACTCAAAACAATCAAACAAGTTAGCTAAGGAATGTCTGGTTGATGGGTTACCACTCGAAGTGGTTTTACCAAAGAACACAACTGTGTTGCCTGCAAACAAAGGAAATCAACATAAGGCTTCTTAAAAACATATTTCTCGCTGTGAGACTTATTACCTGAATCCCCTTCAATTGCTGCAAACCTGGACCTTTTTGGTCCCTACTTATATAAGGAGTTATTGGACCCAGAGTACTAACTCCTTGGATGGTTATGATACTTTAGCAGGTTTACTTGGACGTTCTCTTGGGTACTAAGGATGAAACAGTTTTATGTCCTTAAAGAATTTATTGGCTTAAAGAAAACCATGCTAATATAAAAGAAGGTTAGAAGGGAATAAGGTGTGATAATGAGACAGAGTCAAAAAAAGCAAAACTAATTTGAGAACTCAATGGGGAAAAGGGAAATTAAGAGGGAACCTAAAGTAATCCCATAACCCCACAGCAGAATAGGGTTGCTGAGAAGAAAAATTAGGACTCTTATAGAGGCTGCTCAGAAACCATGTTGGCTGACTCTAACTTACCATACCGATGTTAGTATGGACTGATGCTGTTATGCACAGCTTGCTATGTTTTAAACAGGTGTCTTATTAACTAATCCCATAATAAAACACCTTATCAATTGATATCGTGGGAAGGTATACTGCAGATAGGTCATCTTAAACCTTTTGGGTGTCAAGTAACTATCCTTAATACAAGTGACTATTTGGGAAAATTTAAGGGCAAAGCTGATGAAGGTTATCTTGTTGGTTATGCTCCAAATAGCAAGGCCTATAGGGTTTATAATTTAACTAACAAGAGGGTAGAGGAAACCATGAATCTGCGATTTTTAGAAGACAAACCCATGTTCAGGGAATTGGTCATGAGTGGTACTTTGACCTTGACTATTTAACTGATTCATTAGGTTATACCCTTATTCAAATCTGACACATCTGCAGTACACAGAAACAACGTTGATGCAGGTACACAAGATCATGACTCAATTCCGAAGTGGATGACATGTCAAGTGGTTCCTTATCCTTGCCTTCTAACATTTTGCAGGTCCTTCCGTCACCAATGTCCTAGTGTTATGGAACGCAATGCAGATTTATGCAGAAGAGCTTGCTAAGCTTCAAAGTCAAGAATATGAAGCTAAGACGCGCGCACGTTATGGTTATTTGTTCTCACAAGCAACAGCAGAAATACTAAGTCAAGCTGAACGCTGAGAATCGAAACCGGTGGTTTCCTGCTGATATATGGATCCTGCTGGCATTGGATTCGCTGGTGGTGTTTTCTGCTGGTAGTACTGTCTGCTGGTAGTGATGCCGGCTGGTCGTCAGCCTGCTGTTAGTTTTGTCCCGCGCTCTGATGAATCCTGCTGTCAGTTACATCTATTTCTGCTGACTTTCATTCTGTACATGCTGATGAGTCCTACACTTCACTCCTGGTCAAGTCTTGGGCCTCCGAGTGAAACACACTACAACGATTTACTCAGTCCCTTTCTGAGTGCTGCAACGATCAAATCTCATCTGATGCTGGCCGTCATCACTTTCTTTTCAGTATGATAGAATGATTTTCGTGCTACTCTTACAAATTTAGCACCTGCTGTGGAAGTGAATCCCGTTCCTACAAAAAGGGTGAACACAATTCATCCTCAGTCTCAGATTCTTGGTGATCTTGCTTCTCCAGTTCTGACAAGAAGCAGAGCTCACAAATCCAAGTTTGGTGAAAGTGCTTTCATTGGATATATTCAAGATCAACAAAGGACCAATCATACAGACCAACTTCATTGTCTGTCTGCTTGCTTCCTTTCTCAGTTAGAACCAACTAGTATAGCTAAAGCACTTGAGGATCCTGATTGGGTTGATGCTATGCAAGAAGAGATGCAACAGTTCATCAACCAGCAAGTATGGAAACTTGTCCCTCTACCTGATGGTAAACATGCAATAGGGACAAAATGGATTTTGAAAAACAAGAGGGATGCCAGAGGAATAGTTGTAAGGAATAAAGCGAGGTTGGTTGCACAGGGACACCGACAAGAGGAGGGCATTGATTATGATGAGGTATTTGCACCAGTGGCCAGAATAGAGGCAATCAGACTGTTTTTGGCTTTTGCTTCGTATATGGGCTTTCTGGTATATCAGCTGGATGTTAAGAGTGCCTTTCTCTATGGAGAAATTGAAGAAGAAGTGTATGTCACTCAGCCTAAAGGCTTTGAAGATCCTTACTTCCCAAAGCATGTATACAGAGTGGTTAAAGCTCTGTATGGACTTCATCAAGCACCTCGAGCCTGGTATGCAAGATTGTCTGCTTTTCTGTTACAACACAATTACAGAAGAGGTACTATTGACAAGACACTGTTCATCAAGAAAGATTCCAGGGATATACTTTTGGTACAGGTTTATGTGGATGACATCATCTTTGGGTCAACCAATAAAGCCTGGTGTGAGATTTGAGGTGTTTGATGAAAGGTGAATTTAAATGAATGCTAAGGGAGAGATACCTTTCTTCTTAGGTCTACAATGCGAAAACAGTGCCTGATGGTATTTTTATCAGCCAAGACAAGTATGTTAAAGACATGCTTACTAAGTTCGACATGGAATCTGTAAGAACTGCAACAACACCCTATGAAGCTGTTAAGACCAAATTGAAAGATGAAACTGATCCTCCAGTTAATGTACATTTGTACAGATCAATGATTGGCTCACTTATGTATCTCACAGCTTCAAGACCTGACATAATGTTTGCAGTTAGTGCTTGTTCCAGACATCAAGTTACTCCACTGACTTCTCATCTGAATGCAGTCAAGAAAATTTTCAAGTATCTAAAAGGGCAACCCAAAACTTAAGGATCGGCTTGTGGTACCCTAAAGATATCTCACTTTCATTTGGAAGCCTACAGTGATCATGATTATGCCTGGTTCTTCATGTGACCAAAACCCACTAACAGGTGGATGTCAATTTCTGGGCAGAACGGTTTAAATTTCATTGGCAGTGCAAGAAAGCAGACTATTGTGGCTACTTCTTCTAACAGAAGCCCCGAGTATGTTGCTTACTGCTTAGCTGCTGTGCAGTTACTCTGAATCAAACCAGTTTCCTGGATTATGGATTCAACTCATGAATACCGAAATCTTCATTGACAATCAGAGCACCATTATGCATTGTGGAAGAACCCCTTCTTTCATGTAGAGGACCAAGCCGTATTGAGATTAGCATACTTTATAAAGATGCCAAGAGAAGAATTTGATACAGTGCTGAAGATTCATCACCAATGATAAGGTGGCTGATTTACCTTACCAAAGGCATTTGATGGAACCAAGGATTTGAGTATCTGGTGGTGCCAATATAGGGATGGTTAATCCCTCTTTCGTGAATGTGAGGGGAGTATAAGCCTAAGGGGAGCATGTTGTTGTATATTTGTATATTTCAAACTTTCTTGTAGGGGGATATGTTGTTTGTGGTATACTATTTTTTTCTGGATTGCAGTAGTTAAATTACTGCTGCTAAGTTGTACATTCTCCTGCTGACAGATTGGTTTTCTGCTGATCAGTATCTATGATTCTGCTGGTAGTTATCCTTCCTGCTGAAAGTTTGGTTTCTGCTGGTTGTACTATGATTCTGCTGGTGGTTATCCTTTCTGCTGGATGATTGGTTTCTGCTGGTCGTACTATGATTCTGCTGGTAGTTATCCTTTCTGCTGGATGCTTTGTTTCTGCTGGTAGCTATGGATTATGCTGCTGATTCCGTGTACATGCTGGTGGGCATACTTCTGCTGGTGGATTCATTTCTGCTGATAGGGTATATGTTCCTGCTGTCTGCATGGTTTCTGCTGTTGGATGACTCTTTCTGCTGGCTGAATATATTCATGCTGCTGGAGTTGTTTATGCTGCCAATACATCTATTCATGCTGCTGGACTGGTTTGTGCTGGTAGTATCATGTTCCTGCTGGCTGACTTATTTCTGCTGGTAGTAACCTGTTTCTGCTGTGCTCAGCTTGATATTGCTGGTTGGTTGGTCTCTGCCACTAGTCACTTGGTTTCTGCTGGTAGTCTCCATTCCTGCTGGTGTAACAATGTATCTGCTGCCTGAATAGTTTGTGCTGCTCACATATTAATTCTGCTGCTTGACTTGTTTCTGCTGATTTTTTTTAAGACTGGTTACTGCTGGTTGACTTTCTACCTGCTGGTCTTAAAAATAGAAGTTGAATAGTTTTTCGTTTTTTAAATCTCTATTATATGGTGTTTGGCGGTCACCACTTGCCTGAACAGGTGGCGTACAAGTTGATTTTCACTCAAGTACTTCAACTTCCAAGGTTAAAATTGTACCAATCAAATTAAAAGGTTAACTTTTCACACATTGGACACAATTAACCTAATTAATCCCAAATCAATTTTTTCATCTTATCCCACACACACATACACCCAATAATCTTGCCTTTGTATACTCTGTTTCTTCAACCTACATTCATTAAATTCACTCAATGGCGGCACTACCATAACAAAATGAACACAACAGAATCGCTTACTTTGGGAGAGGAAAAGAGGTTCCGAGGACTTCACAGATATCCATCAACATTTGGACCACTCTCCATTAAGGTACACTTACACATGACCCACCCGGTCTGTGTTTGACTCATATGTCAAGACAATTTTTGGGCAATAACCGCTAACAGTTCGCACTAATGCTGCTGGGTCCGCGTACCTAGTGCAACTATTGAACGCCCGTGAGGTGGTCCCGTGACTGAGGATCTCTAAATAGAGCTCCAGTTACAACTTAGATGCCAATGCATCTGACATGCAAATTGATATATTTTTTGCGGGTATGGGGGCTATGGTATCCGACAGATAGAACCCTTACTTTTCTTAAGCACCATTTATCTCCTCAATGGAGATTTCTGGTGCATACAATTTTGCATTGTCTGAGCCCTAAGGCTGGAAGTTGGAATCAATTTCCAAGTTCCATTGCCACCGCCCTTATTTGTTTTTTACGACTGTAGGTCTATAAATAAATTTAGTTCTCGATTTATTTGGAAGGGATGATTGCGAATTTTAAGAATAAAAAGAATAAATTTTTAATGGTACCCAAGGTTTTTTTTAACTAAATGCTTGTGCCATCGAGACAGCAACCCGAACCCCTAGACACCGACTTCCTGGTTTACTCGGAAACTGTTTTCTAATATGTAATTAAAATGGAGGGTGAGAAATACCCTTTGACACCACGCCATTGCTTGCCATTGCTGCTGCTGGCAATGATGCTGCTAATGAGAACAATGCTGCTGCTGATGAAGCTGCTGATGCAGCTGAGCTACCCTGTACCCCATTCTCCTCCGGTTTCCCCTGTTAGGGAACCATCACCGGAGAGGCAGTCTGCATCTGAGAGACCACCTTCTCTTTCACCGACTCCCCCAGCTCAGACTTTTGGCCCTGAACCCAGACCAGCTGGGTATGTGGACCCTGATGTCCTTGAACCAATTATTTTTGGTCCACAGCCCAGACCCTCTGATTTTGTTGACCCTGACCTTGAGGAACCCGTTATCTTTGGTCCCCCACCTAGGCCTGACAACTATATTGAGCCTGCGGACATTGATAATCTCGTTTCCATGGAAGATGACACCATTCATGGTGGATTCCATGAGGAGTCACCTGTAAGGCCCAATGATAGCTCCTACCACCAACAGCCTGATGCTGCTGTAGGCAAGGACTCTACTCTACTAACAATTTTTATTATCTGCCAAGCTTGACATGTATTATGGGGCGTATAGACTCATTTGGAAACAGAGCTGGAAACTTTCAAAGAAAATCATGGGGGGAGCTATTTTTGACACTTGTATCTCTCGAGTAAAGAAGTGGAAAGAAAGATAAACTAGTTAAGACAGCACGTTTTTGTGGTGATGCCCTTGCCACAAAGAAGATGAGGATATTCAGAATGATGGACCTGACGGATTATCACGTATGGCAATCTGAGCTCTGGTCACGATCACCGCAGCTCTAGGTCATGATCAACCTGCTGTTCCTTCTGCGGATGTAGAGGAACGCGAAGAGGAGGAGGTTCCTCTAAGGCGTAAAAGGTCTGCTTATCGCCATGCCAGGACAGAGTTCTCTACTCCAGCATTTGAGCAGTTTTAGGCTAATCTTTCTGCTGATGGTCTTCCTCACACAGCAGTATCTGAATCTGCTGGTCCGTCTGTTGCTGCTGACAAGGGAAAGGCTCCTATGCCTGAGTTGGATATTCCTGCTGAGTTTGTTGCAGAGGATGCACAAGCCAGGAAACGATTCGAGGAAGAACAGGCTAGTGAGCGGTTGGTTCAAAGGTTACGGGCTGAGGATTTGGCTCAGGCGGACTTGCCAAATGTCTCTGCAGAGCGCGCAAAGGAATTGGACGATCTTATGATGCGTATGACAGAAACGGACTGGTTGACTTTGATGATGCAAGTTGGTACAAATCCTGCATTGGCACGTGAGTTGTTGGGAGCTGATGTCAACGAAGACAACTTTATTGAGCGCATGACTGCCATTAAGGAACGGAAGAAGCGAGCCTTGGCAGATTTACGCTATAGAGCACTCAAGGGTAAGCCGCTGAAGCAATCTGAAGTCACCGAAATGATGCGTAACTTGGTTAAAAATCAGTGGTGTGCAGCTCATCATGGTACTATCACGATGAAAGCTGTCAAGGCTATGTCTAAACAACAGTTGATTGACGAGTACGAGTATATCTGCAGACGTCTTGAAAAAGATCGCTTGTTGAGTGCTCAGTATAATCTATTTCGACCCAAGCCTGTCATTTCTGAGCCTCCTTCTAAACGACAAAGGGTTGACCGTGATACTTCACAGCCATCGGGTGTTCCTGCTGCTTCCACACAACATGCTGATGATCCTGATTCTGCTGGTGGTGGTAGCTTTCAACCTGCTGGTTCGGCTACTCCTATGGCTGGGTTTGCTGTTCCCGATACTGCTGGTGGTACACTTGGTACTAATGTTACTGCTTCTACTGTCCCCACTTCAGCAGCAATGGATTCTGCTGGTTCACACC